>BQNB010004545.1:90095-107161 GCA_026074375.1 Tanacetum coccineum | reverse complement strand
TGACCTTTTGCCTTGGTCAAGGGCATTTGGTTGAGATTTGCATTTGAGTTATTTTATATATATACTATCTGACGAATCAAGTACCCACCTTTGGTACCCAAGATAATTGATGCCTTTAGCTTGTTCGAGTTAAGGAATGAGAAATCATATGTATCAATTCCATCGTTATGGATGTGTATATGTTGTTTTGTCGCCTTTTCTAGAGCAATGGTATTGGTTGATATTTATATTTGAGTGAGCCGGTAATTTAGAAGCTCTAGAACTTGTGCCTGATCATCATTTACTAGACCAAAGCCTGATTAATCATATGTTATGAATCCCGCAAGTTTATGTTCTTGCAAGCACTCCCTTTACTACTTTGTTGTTGAAATACCTAAGTAAAAAGTTTAAGTTGAAAGATGAAGTCCGGTACTAAGCCTTAGTTATTATTATATCAAACAAATGTATGTAATATATATAGTAGTTCAAAGAAATAAAGGCTTAAGTTTCGGTACATGAAGATTAGTATATTCTCCCGCTTCAGTATCAAGTTTCGCCCTTCGGTCAGGTTTATGTGTCAAGTACAAGCCTATGGTAGCTGTATAGATTATGTCTGTGCAAATTGAGTGTTTCCACAATATATATATATATATATATATATATATATATAATATAAACCCTATCTGAGTGAACTGAGTGAATTCTAAATCAAACACATCCCCTATGTGAGGTGCTTAGTTATATGTCAATGCCTAAAAAGTTATCTAAACTTGTAAACACTTGTAAAATCTAAAATTTTATCCACGTCACGATAAATGATTTTATTTTCTCGCTTTGATTGCTTGAGGGCAAGCAACAGCTAAGTGTTAAGGGATTTGATAACGCCCAAATTATACATGTTTTCGGTGGCGTTATTTGTTTATATTTAATCATTTTTCATGAACGTTCGATACTTAATAGCATAAAATATGTGCAGGTTCGCTTGAAGATATCCCGAGTTCAAACACAACAAAGATCGAGTATTTATACACTAAGGAAAACAATATACAAGAAAAGATAAAGTTCAAGCTCAAAAGTGCAAATGTGCGCCGCACTTATCCCTTGTGCGCCACACTTCTCCTCAAGTCAATGGAATTAAAGACAGTCAATTGAACGCATTAACTCCACAAGTACGCCGCACAATTTCCTTTGTGCGCCGCACTTTCTATCTGACATTGAGAATTAAATGAAGAATTGAATGCTACTGCATTAACACCCTAAGTACGCCGCACAAATTATCTTGTGCGCCGCACTTCTCCACTAAACATTTATTACCCTCGCATTTAATCACTAAGTACGTCGCACAAATATCTGTGTGCGCCGCACTTTCACCCCTCACCTAGCCTATAAATAGAGGACGAATTTTCACTCTTAAATCATCTAATAATCATTCTCTCATTCATCCTTTCATACAACAATATCACGCACCACTCCCCACATCCACCAAGCATAAACACCACACCCTTTTGAAGATTCAAGATCAAACTATCAAGAACGAAGTAGAATATTATATTAGTATATTGGAATAATGGAAATTCATGTTGAATCATCTTATGTTATGAACCTCATAGCTATGAGAGGCTAAATCTCTCATGACTACTCGGTGACGTTATGATAATGAATAAGTGTTTGGTATGATCGTGATCTTTTTATTCTCAAGCTTATGTTGCAATCCTATTATATCTTATCTTATCAGTTTTTGCTTATCAACTTAAATTATATAATCATATCGGTATAGGTCGAAAGACCCGTTATGAGTGGTTTTAAAGATTTGTCTATGATCTTTATCGTCTGTGCAGAGAAATCCACTTTCGTAAATTGATAAACAAAATAAGCTTTGATATAATAAGTAACTAAACTATCTGAGTGACACATTTGGTCTAGTCTACTAAATATAAGTCTTGAGTTAATTAAGTTAATTTGTGAAAACGTTTTCTGATGAGAAATCCTTTTTATAAGTTAAGCTTCCATCTTCGAGGTCTTAATCATTTCCAACACTTATAAATTATTTTCAACTATCCGAGTAGTCATCTTTATTATTACTGGTAAAAAGTTATTTACAAAATTGTTAAAGTCTATTCTCTTCTGATTATTTGAATACTACTCAAATCCCTGTGGACGACCTGGTCTTACCTAAAAAGATTATACTACATACGTGGGTTATACTTTTACCCGTGTGTTTCCATATAATAAAATTGGTATTTTTAGTCATTATGAATTTAAAGCTTTTGAAACACATCAACTACCTATCATGCCTCGATACTTGGTACTATCTACCGACTCACACTCTTCGTCTTTTGTGAGTTTAGTATCGGAGGACATGGGGGGTTTTCATTGGTTTAGAATCTTCTAAGCCAAATTTCTTAAGCATTTCTTTAATATATTTAGATTGATTAAAGAATATACCATCTTTCATTTGTTTTATTTGTAATCCAAGGAAGAAGTTGAGTTCACCCATCATGTTCATCTCGAACTCGTCATGCATGATTTTGGAAAATTCATCACATATGTTGTTAGCCTCAAAATATTGAGCCGAACAGGAAGTTCGTTCATTACGTGTACGAGTCTCGGTCATTTAATTAGTTAATGTTGTAATAGTATAATATCGGGAATCGGGCTCGATAGTTAATCTAATATTGTATATGTTTCGGGTTTAATCCCAAGCAAAACCCCGAAAGCCCGGGTACTGTTAATAGTCCCGCGCGTCATTTAACGCGACGGGGTATATAAACTCTTTTCTATTTAGAAAAGAGTTAGTTGTTAAAATAATAAATCTTTTCCTTTTCCAAAACTCTCTCATCTCTCTCTCTCTCTTCTTTCTCTCTCTAAAACAACTCACTCTCTTTCTCCTTTCTAGGTTGATTCGTGATTATTATATATGTTATGAAGTGTTAACGGGATCCTACAATTGGCATCAGAGCAAAGGGTGGATTTGTGTTTGATTCTTGTGGTTGATTAGCAAATTTCGTGGCTTATTTTGCTTAGAACAACCCACGGCTCAAAATTTTATTTGGGCTTGGTTGTTGGTTAATCTTGCTCTCTACTTGTTCTACACATCAAAAGGTTAGAGTGCTTCAAATTTCGTGTGTTAAACGAGCTAATTATAAGCAAACAAAGTAAGGTGTTCTTCGTGGAGAGTTGCTTCGTATTTTTGATCCAGGAAGAAATACATGTTATAGGAAGCTTAATCTTCATATATCTTCTTAGTATTGCATAGTTCTAGCTTATTTCGTGGTTAAAAAGTTCATATGGATTGATTTTGGCAAAATTCGTTCTAGTGTTCTTAGCGGCGGTTTGCATATTATATCATTGTTCTAGGTGGCGAGTTGATAAGATAAGGGACAAGATCCACGTTTTTAGGAAAAAGTCAAAGGCGAGTTGCTGGTCAAAAGCGAGTTGCTAAACAGCGAGTTGCTAAACAGCGAGTTGCTAAACAGCGAGTTGCTAAACAGCGAGTTGCTAAACAGCGAGTTGCTAAACAGCGAGTTGCTAAACAGCGAGTTGCTAAACAGCGAGTTGCTAAACAGCGAGTTGCTAAAACAGCGAGTTGCTAAAACAGCGAGTTGCTAAACAGCGAGTTGCTAAACGGCGAGTTACCAAACAGCGGTTTGTGTATTTTATTAGGGCAGCGAGTTGTCAAAAGAAGCAGCGGTTTGATTATCCAGACGACACTTCTTTTTAGCGACACTTTTTTACGGAAAAAGTTGAGTCATATGTAATTTTTTATATAGCCTTTTTAACTTATTTTTACATCAAATTCAAATTTTGGTAATAGGGTAAAAAAAATTTCGGTCGACACCTTTTAGCGACACTTTTTTCGGGAAAAATTAAGTAAAATAAAAAAATTTCTATAGCATTTTAGCTTATTTTTACACCAAATTTAGATTTTGATAATAGGGTAAAAAATAATAATAATAATAATAATTTTTTTCATAATCCAACTGCGCCGAATTCCAAACAAACCAAAACCAAAACCATCGAGAAGGACTTATACTGCACAAATCAGTCACAACAAACAAACCATTAACTACCAACGATCATTCATTCACGGTTATCTAGTGATCTTGTAAAATCCCGTTAATCATTTGTCGGTTTTGATTTTGTGACGGTAAATCCCCCCAGTTTAGTGAACGTGAATTGCATATAACCACAACAACATCAATCACATCATATCCACTTAAGTTCCAACAAAATCTTTCACACTTCATAATTAATAACCATTCATTCATCATGTCTTACTCAGTCATTACAATCATCAATCAGATAGGTCAAATTGATAATATATCATGGCAGCTGGTTTGAAAGATCTTCCACAATGCTTGGACCAGGAGATATTCCAGTGGAGATCACGTTTCTACTGTCCATTGAACAAAAACCAAAATGGTGGGGCCTGGACTGAAAAAATGAATACTAAATTGGTCCTTACGTGCCACAGTGTACTTTTTCAAGCTGTTCCAGAAGTGGAAGGTCGTCCTGTAATTTCAACAACTCATACAACAATTGGAAACTGTATTGAACATGACTACAGAAAACAAAGAACACTTTCAGTCTGAAAAAGGATTGCAATTTTCCTTGCTTTTATACCTGGTATTGAGATGAAATTATTTCAACTGTGATTTGCATGCAACACAACAATATGAAATGGGATAGCCATTGAAAGGCTACCAACAGGGGTGATCGTTTTGAACGTACAAGTGTAATAACAAATTGGTTCTGGGAATTTGGGAAGTTTACTTCTCGAGATGGAGAATCCATGGAGTCGTATTACTCACGGTTTTACAAATTGATGAATGAGTTGACAAGGAACAACTTGCAAGTTACAACAATGCAAGTGAATGTTCAATTTCTTCAACAACTTCAACCAGAATGGTCAAGATTTGTGACGATTGTCAATAAGCAGAAAAGATAGGACACCGTCTCATATCACTGTTGTTTGACATTCTGAAAGCAGTTTCAACTGGGAGGTTAGATGGATATCTCGTTTGAGAGAATAGCCAAAAGTGCAAAACTCCATTAGAACTATGCGGGTTTGTCAACCATATTCAGATAAATTACTATCAAGCACCAAACCTCAAGATCAATGCAACATCATTTCCATAAGACAAAGTGCATTAACCGACACAAAGCAAGAGGCCGCCAAACCCAATTTACACCTCAATCTGAGTCTGTCTCTGAAGAAGACAGTGATCCTGAACAAGCTCAGAGGGACAAGGAAATGCAAAAGAATTTGGCACTCCTTGCAAAGTATTTCAAGAAGCTCTACAAACCTACCAACAACAACCTTCGAACTTCTTCAAACTCCAGGAACAAGACTGAAGATACCACACCAAGGTATAACAATGACAATCAGTCAAGGCAGTTTGGGAATCAAAGGACAATGACAGTTGCTGGGGCTAGGGAAACAGTAGGCAGTCAGGTAGTGCAACAGACTGGGATACAGTGCTTTAACTGCAAGGGATATGGGCACTATGCAAAGGAATGCAGGAAGCCAAAGCGGGTTAAAGACTACGCGTATCACAAGGAAAAGATGATGATGTGCAAACAAGCTGAACAAGGTGTTCCTCTGCAAGCTGAGCAAGCTGATTGGCTAGAGGACACGGATGAAGAGATTGATGAACAGGAATTGGAAGCACATTACAGCTACATGGCAAAGATTCAGGAAGGTCTCATGAGATTATGTTCTACTTGGTCAGCCATTGGAAACAGGTTCAAATAAACATGATGAAGTAATGTATATGACAATGTGAGACTCGACATTGCTGAGCAAACCTGAATCCATTTAAAGACTCATATGTTTGAAGCAGGATGATTGCAATGTCGCCTCCTGGATTACTAATGATAATCAGGTTAATCAAAATGCTGCAGAATGTGTTGATGAGCGTGCTGCGCTTGCTAATTTAACTCTTGATACGGAGGAAAACAAAATGATTTTAAAGCAATTAAAGAAAGCAAAACGATCTTTGACTCGATGAATTAGAAAAGTTCAAAAACCTAACCTTGTGAACAATAGTGGCTCTGGGGGAGGCTATTAGTTGTCGGTAGTTGTCTGATTGCACTTCAGAAACAACAGAATGAGTGTGTGAGAAGTACAAAGCCTTTTAATGACCGGACGATTGATTATCCGAGATTTTCACAACAAGTAAAATGAAACTCTAGGGACTCATTAGCTTTAAAGACATTGAAAATTAAAGAAGGTTTTTAAAGACAAAAGCTTATGAAATTCAGTTCGAGATCAGAAAACACGATGATTTAGTCAAAAGAGCTTTTAAACTTAGTCATCAACTGGAAAGGTTATCTCAAAGAGAATACACAAGGTCATTTCGGATTTAAAGGTTTAAGAAGATAAAAAGATATTGATCAAGATGATTTGGAAATGGACAAAACAGTTAAAGTTTTTGAATGAAATTGGTTTAATCGTTAATCAGTCATTCAGACCATTAAATTATGTTAGCACCCAAAAGTGGAATTTAATGGTAGACTAACCTTTGCCAATCCAAGGTACCTCACGAAAGCTCAATCTGAAAAGCCCTGTTTGTATGAGATCCCATATGATACTTCTGATCCTGCAAACAGATTTGCCCTTGAAAGGGAAGAGACCATGACTCTTGATAACGAGAGTAGATAAATTTAATTAAAGATTATGTTAACCATATGATTCACTATCAGAATATTTTATGAAATTTCTAAAGGACGTCACTGGATATCTTTATCAAGTTGGAGCGCGCCAAAAGAAGGTAGGAAGACATGTGGAGGAAAAACCCATTTGTTAGAGACAAAACAAAATTGCTAAATAACGTTTGCCTTTCCTACCCGTTTCAAAATCCATTAGTAAGTTAGACAAGTTTTTACGAAATGACATTTAACGGTCAATCAATTCAGGGAAATTGTTGATTCAAACTTGGTTTTTTTACACATACTAGTGATTTTTTCGCGTACCAATCTGCTCATGATATGGAACTTTTGATAAAACATTTCTAATGCCTCTTTCCATAAATCACAAAATGATGCTTTCGTTTTTGAACATGAACTTAAAACGGAAATGCATGAAGATTTTGGAGTCGTTAAATCTCCCTTGAAAAAGAGGATGAAGAACTTGAATCTGAGAAGGCTGATTTTTCAAACTATGTTTGGTTCTACTTCCTTAAAGAGTGTGTGTCTAAAGATGTTATTATGTTCCTATTTGCACTTCTTTGTCTGAATAAATGCTCATACTGGAATTGCAATGCATGTATCATTCATAAAGTCAAGAATGTGAATGCTCTTGCACAAAAGTATATGAATTGTCGAAACAAACTGAATCTGTTAATAACGAAAGTTCATAATAAGCTTTTAAGAGTTTTGCTAAACTTGACAAAAATCCACTCGATTCTCTTGAACTTTCTTTGCAACATTGTAAAGAAAGATGATAAAATCAACCCTAGCAGTTTGCAAAAGAAAATGCTTCAATGGTATTTTGAAATGAACTTGAACAATATCATGAAATACAAGATTTGACAAGCTCAAATTGCAAGACAAGATGGTGATAAATGAGTTAAAGATACTCATTCTAGGTAACAAAAGGAAAGTCTGGGGAGAAACTCCAGTTTGATTTAACCATTGTTGTTTGACATCCAAATGCTCAACGGATTCCAAAAACCATCAGTTTTAGGAAAACGATTTTTCCCCCTTTTTCAATTTCTCCTGAAATGAGAGTTTTCAAACGAAAACTGTTTCGGTTTAATAAAACTAATGTGATCGGAAGGTTGTTTTAAACAAGTTCTATAACAGAGATTTTTGCCTCTGAATAGAAAACAAGCAGAAATACACTCGAATGTGCTCTAAAACCAGGAATGTAAGATTACCACTACCACATATACAAAAGAAGTAATCGCAGTTGCCTATATGCTTCTAGGAATACTAATCCTCACGTGTCTAAATCTTCAGGAGTAAATCACACTACTAGTGTTAGCAGACCACAGCTTAAGTGCTATCAAGTTAAAGATCAGGTCGTGCCAAACAATAGTCAAGTGAAGTTTAAAAAGAAGGAAGTAGAAGACCATCATAGGATTTCTAATATTTCTAAGAAAACAAAGTCTGTAACTGCGTGTAATGACAGTTCAAATTCCAGAACTCAGAATGTGAATTGTGTTTGTGCTGGAATGTGGAAAAAGGTGTGTGTAATTCTAATCGATGCTTGTGTTTCTAGATACGTGAAAGACGTGAAGCTAGTAAGAACTAAGAAGCCTACGGTAGTGCCTATTAGTGCTAGTAATCCCAAGAGAAAACGCGAACAAATCTGTTGCAACAACCTATAAGAAAACAGTTGCATCAGATACCACTATTCAGAAATCCAAGAGTTACCATAAGGAGTTGTATGAGAATACAAATCAGGAATGGAAATGGTGGATAGCTAAGAGATGTCCATCAGGATATAAATGGACACAAAAGCCTCTTAGGACCAAAAAGATATGGATGCCTAAAAACAGGAAAGAGGATGTATCAACAAGTATTAGTCCCACTATAGACATTGTCTCTAGGATTACTAATGTCTTGAAGATATCAAATTCCTTAGAATCGAATTTGTCATTGTTCATCGTCCTCTTAATTCTCTGTAGATTGTGCAACACATCCTATTCATTGTTGACCTATGGATGCACAAAGCACATGAGGGCAATCTCAAGATGTTGTGTAATTTTTGTGGAGAAAATTTTGGGTTACTATTCGTTTTAGATAATTGATCATTTGCTCCAATTGTGTTATGGAGATTGAATCAAGAACTGTCACGAATTCAAACGGGTTTTATTACGTCGAAGGCTCAATCATAATCTTTTTCGTTGGTCAATTCTGTGATGCGGTTATGGATGGTTGCTTCAGGAAATCTACTTGGTTTGTGAGTGATCTTCAGGGAAATGATTTACTAATGGTAATCGTGGATCTGATCTTACCACAATAACTATTCAAGAAATACAACTTCATCAACTCCAATCTGTTTCATGGGCTACTAAACGCTTCACCAACTAAGAATGGTTACGGCATCGAAGACGTTTCATCTTAACTTCGTTTAACTTCCACCTTATATCAAAGAAAAGATTATTTAGACAGGCTTCCCTAAGTTGACATTATGTCAGGGATCAACTTTGTTCAGTCTTGTGATTGAGTAAAGCAAAAAGAAGCCCATTTAAGTCAAAAGCTGTTCCAAGTTCAAAGGAAGGTGGATCTTGCTTTCACATGGACTTTGTGTGGTCAATGCGGGTTCAAGCAATAAAATGGGAAGAAATATATTCTGGTGATTGTTGATGACTATTCAAGATACACTTGGACTCTTTTTCTACGATCCAAGGATGAAACACAAGAAGTTCTCAAAGACTTTTCTTCACGGTATGATTCAGACATCTTCAAGCTCAAGTTATTAGTGTCCGTACTGACAGAGGTAAAAGAGTTCTTGAACAAGACACTCCTATGTTATTCAAAGAGAAGGCATTGAAATCAGTACTTCACTTCGAACTCCTGAAAGAAACGGCGTTGTCGAAAGACGGAACCGATACACTTGTTGAGGCTGCTTCGAACGGATGCATTTCAGCTTCTAGCTTCCCTTAATCAATTTGGGCTGAAGCAAGTTGCAACCGCACATGCTATACTCAGAAACAGATCAATCATCATATGACTCATGGAAAAGACGGCCATATCTCATCATTAATGACAGGAAACTTAATTAAAACATCTTCATCTTTTGGTTGCTTTTGTTACATAACTAGAGATGGGAAAATTTGGGATTAAGGCATGAAAGAAAAAGGGGATCCATGTGCTCAATGGTGGGATATCTACTCGTCGAAAGGGATATCTTGTTTACACAGAGAACACGCTTAATAGTGAGTCCTTCATCATCAAAGTTTGATGATAATCATAGAAATGATGTCCTTGATCATCAACAGTTCAGACTCGTACCCACAACGACAAGAGAGTTTTTTAATTTTTTTGTCTGTTGAAAAATGTCTCTTCAGGGCCTGTTCCTCTAGGAAATAGGCGTCAGGTATTATGACAACGCTGACCCCGTGCCCCCAAGACAAAATGTTGTTCTATTTGCAGGAAAGACAGATTTGTCCAACAAGGGTTAGATTTCATCTTCAGTCCTTTTACTTGAGAATATTACAATTCCAACACACGTCTTTTGCTGAGGAAAAACAACAATGATCAAGCACCCTGAATGCATCGGTTCACCAAGATGACTTTTTCAATCCTTTTTGTACACGGGTACAAGAAATTGGTGAGTCTTCCACACAAGAAATTAGTGAGTCTTCCTCACGCAACATTGATAATACCGATGTGCATTCATATCAACCACAAAGTCATAATTATCGATGGACCAGAGATCATCCATTAGAACAAGTTCGTGGAAATCTAACCATGCCAGTTCAAACAAGACGACAACTTGCCACAGATCCTAAAATGTGTATATTCGCACTCACGGTGAGTATTGTTGAACCGTAAAGAAATTAAGGATGGCAATGGCTGATTCTGCATGGATCGAAGCAATGCAACGATGAACTTCATCAGTTCGACAGACTTAAAAAGTCTGGGAAACGTCGCCAAACCATTTGGGGCCGATGATTATAAAGCTAAGTGGTTTATGGATGAACAAAAATGGATGAAGTCAGACCGTCATTCGCAACCAAAGCTCGATCAGGTTGCTAAGGTGTTATATGCTCGAGAAGGGGTATTGATTTGAAGAAATCAATTTCTCCAGTTGCCTCGCTTTGGGATAGCAGTTCGGATTTTCGTTGCCCATGCAGCACACAAGTCTTTTCCAATCTATCAGATGGACGTTTAAAAAGGCATTTCTTAATGTCCACTGAAGGAAGAGGTTTAGCGTCGCTCAGCCGGAAGGGGTTCGTGACTCCAGATCATCCTGGAAAAAGTCTACCTTCTAAGGAAGCTGTGTATGGATTAAAGAAAAGCTCCAGAGCTGGTACGATGAAACTATCCAAACTTACTGATGTCAAAAGGCTTTACTAAAGGTACAATTGACCCAAATTTATTCATGATAAAATACGGAGAGGATATTCTACTAGTGAGATTTACGTTGATGACATAATTTTTGGGTCTACAAACCCTAAATATTCAAAAAGATTTGAAAAATTAATGCACAGTAGATTTGAAATGTCCTTAATGGGGGAGATGAAGTTCTTTTTAGGACTACAGATCCACCAGTCCCCAAAAGGTATTTTTATCAATCAGGCCAAGTACGCTTTAGAAATTATGAAAAAGCATAATATGGACAATTGTCACTCCATTGGTACACCATTGGCTACAACACCCAACTAGATGTAGACTTGAGGTGGAGAACCGTTGGACCAATCTGATTTCGTAGTAAAATCAGGTCCTCATGTACTTGACATTAGTTAGACCAGACTTAGTGCAAGCATATGTATTGTGCACATGATCAAGCCTACGGCCAACACAAAAAAGCACCTCAAAGAGGTTAAAGAATCTTTAAATCCTAAAGTGGTACATTAAACATGGGGACTCTGGTTAATATACAAAGGATCTGCCTTTGAATAACAGCATTTTCAGACGATGATCCATCCGGGGATGCCTTTGATACTCGAAAAAGCACTTCTGGAGGGATACAGTTCCTTGGTGATAAGCTAGTAAGTTGGATGTCAAAGAAACAAAATTGCACTGCAATGTCTTCAGCAGAGGCAGAGTACGTGGCATTATCTGCAAGTTCATTTAATGGTCAAAAGCAACAAAGAATTGACCTAAATGCAGATGCACTATACAATGAAAAGCAGGAAAATCTCAGAGTATGGTTGCTAAAATTTCTGATATCTAAGAAACCAGTGCCAGAATGGTTTTACAAAAGATAAGCTACATCAAATGGTGTCTGCTAAAAATAACACTTCAGGCCCCATTCCTCAATGTTCAAAAGACGTTTGAACAATGCAGTTCAAGCCTCGTTCTTCATCAAATGACTTTTGATCATAACCGTTCAGAACTTGGAATTCAAGACCACAGCAATGAATAGTCAAGTTCAAAGCTGGTTCCAAAAGTTGTTCCTTAAGCAAACAAGACAGCTACATCACGACAAGAGTTGGAATTACTATTCCACCTTCACATAGCAATGCTGAGGACAACATGTATATATATAAATACAAAATCTAAAAAATAGAAAATTTCCAAAAAGAATCTTCTCGACATGTCTCTTGGAATCGATAACATTTACGTGCTTAGAAATGTCGATTAACATTGACACGGGTGTGTAAATGAAGTTCGAGCGAGAGTTGCAAATAGTTTCAAAACATGTCATTTCTAATTTTCTAAATGGCTTATGTGCAAATGTCAGTACATAACCCGGACTTCAAATAAAGGAAGGTTTATAACTTATCCTCACAACGAGAAAATTAACGTTTCTCGGTCTTGAGCTGTTCTTACAAGACATTCAATGTTTTTAGCTCAAGAAAAAGGATAGTGTACGTGTTTCAGTGCGCTTACACCTTAGCGTTAGAATAGAAGTGCCCCTCTAACATTTGTTTTTTTCAAAAAGTTAAACATAATTATTTCAAGAATTTTCTCGATGAACAATCAAAATCTTTCAAAATTGTGTGTTCAACACTCCACCCCTCACAATATTTTTTCAAAAGACAACAATTTATCCAATTGGTCCTATTTTTAGGGAGGTTTTCGAAAAACAAAGTTTTTAATGTTTCTGGATACATCATCAACGACCATTTCTTAGTATTACAAACATATCAAAAGGTTCCAAACCATTCATTCTGATAATATTTGTCTCCCACATAATTTTCCAAGACATATTTTAATCACAAGTAATTCAAACTAGTGTATTATTAAATAAAATAAGGGGGGAAAAAAAAAAAAAAAAAAGAAAAATGTAATTTAAAATAGATCTATCGACATAAAGTGCTGAGAAAAGGTTTTATGGTTCGATCTAATACCCAACAACATCTTAATTTCACGACGATTCTGAAGTCATAAGGTGGTTAGGTTAGGAATCAATCCTATGATCCAACCAGAACCGGAGGATCTACCCAAGGATAATCCAAAGTTAGAAATAGCAGTCCTTAGGTATGATTGGAGATGAATTAAAATGTAATATTGCGACTAAGATTGGTTTAACACTGGAACAATCACAACAAGGTGTTAGTAATGACGTCTTGGTAAGCATTGAAGGCGTTGAAGAATGAAAAAAAAATGTATGGATAAAGGGTCTAAAGAAAGAAGCCCTCCACACAACTTAAGGCAGAAACCGGGTCGATACATATGCTACAAACACAAATATTCAGGTATTGAAAACGACATCATGGACCCATGATGCAATGCACAACCCTTCCCACCTTTCGGTTTCTTCTAACAGAAACTTGTCCTCATTTGATCCACGGAGATACACACGTTATCTATTAACATCCATTCCGAGATCGTGATATGATAGGTGCAAACTGCTCCAGCCTCCCGATACTAAAAACAAAATGCACTAATCGATCTATAGCCAGAGATCAATCAAAATCTTCTCGTAGACACATTCCATTTCAAACACTTGTTGAACATCATCAGGTTCACAAGCTGTTATCAAGAGTCCTACGCAATATCATTGTGATATTTGCCAGAACATTCAGAGTGATACTCTTTAGTATTCACAATGACGAATGGAAATCCTTCCAGTGTCATCATCAAACAGCACTGCGGTAGGTGACTTGCGAGATTCTATATGAATCAAACTTGTGACAACTGGATATCGATTTGGTCCAGTAAATGAATTGACGGTTGATGAATTTTGATAAAAACATGACACTCTCGATATGTTACAAAAACTCTTTAACGAGTGACACGTCGATTGATTTTCAAATCAATTTTCTCGTTTATCACTAACGTAAACCTGCAGGTCAAACGGTGGTAACGGCAACCTCAATCCCATTCAAATGCTCAATCTACGAAGACATACTATCTAGAAAGCTCAAGATTTAAAGACAAAGACTTCCGCTAACTCTGATTTGAAGCTTTCAAGATAATGCAAAAGTATGAGCATGTTGGTCAAAAACAAAAGATCGCAAGATGGCAAAGACGATAAAGACAATGACAAAGGCTCAAAGTCAAGATCGCAAAGCATGAAGGAACAAGATTACAACGAAGACAAAGACCAAGAACACTCGAGCTTAAACGACAAAAGCAATCTCACTGATCTCATGAAGGAGTGTCATCAATGAACTCACTTCGGGGGAGATTGTTAGCCTCAATTTTATTGAGTCAATAAAGGAAGCTCGTTCCCGTGTTCAAGACCTCACTTCGGGGGAGATTGTTAGCCTCAATTTATTGAGTCAAACAAGGAAGCTCGGTCACACTACGATGGAGCTTCGGTCTTTAATTAGTTAATGTTGTAATAGTATAATATCGGGAATCGGGCTCGATAGTTAATCTAATATTGTATATGTTTCGGGTTTAATCCCAAACAAAACCCGAGCCCGGGTCCTAGTTAAATATCCCGCGCGTCACATTAAATGTGTAGGGGTATATATATATTTAGATATTTTCTAAATATCTAAATATATATATAGATATTTTCAATTAGAAAATATCTAGTTTTTATTAATTTTTCTAAATCTAAATTTCTTTTCCATCTCTTTTTCTCTCATCTCTCTCTCCTCTCTCTCTCTCTAACCTTTATCTCTTTTCTTCTTTCTAGATTCGTGGTTCGGGTTATGAAGTGAAGTGTTAAATCGGAACCTACAGGTCTTCTTGCATGGGCTCAGGGTCTGGTCTAGCCAGAGCCTCATGTGCTTTTCCAAGGTCTGATCTAGCCTGGTCTTCTGTACCAACAGATACCCTTACTCCTGATGTCACTATGGACGAAGCTACTTCACCTTGTTCTTTGTCAACTTTAGGAGCAGTGGCTTCTGTTCCACTTTCTGTTCGTTCTGAATCAGTTGTTGATGAAGATTCATGGACCACTTTCTCTGATGTATCATCTTGAGGTTAAGAAGAGGGTCCCGTTGTTGAATCATGAGGTGCTTGATCACGCCTTTGAAGGATAAACTGATCCGTAGTACTTTTCTTCTTCGACAGACCTATCAATGAGTGTGCGGCTTGCTCTTCTGTTACAATAGCCTTTCCCTTTCCCTCTACATCTTGAAGTCTTTGTATTTCCTCAGTAACACGTTCACAGATAGCTACTCCTCTGACTGGCGCTTGACGTTGCGGTAGAAAGGAAGGATCCAAGCTAAGCTTAATTGCTCATTCCAGGTCAGCATCAGCACCTTCACCTTCTCCTTTTTCTTGATGCGCATCCAAACTCAACTTCTTGGTCATCACCTTCTCCTTGAGGTTTCGGTTCTTGTTGAGCTTCATCTTCTTCATCAACAAGCGAAGGCTTTCCCTTGCGAACTTTTCTTGAGGGAGTGATCTTGGATGGTTTCTTTTTAGGAGACTTAGGTAGTTTGGATGAAGGTGGTTTTGTTTGCTTGACAGGTGCTGGCTTGGTTGGTTTGACTGGAGTGGGCTTTTTGGGTGGTGCACGCTTTGTTCCATGTTCAGATTGCTTGCTTGCACTCTCTTGTGGGGTTTTCTTCGTATTCTTTGCAACCATTTCCAGATATTTCGGATAGTAAGATGATTGTTGAATCGTTTCAGTGATCAAGTGTCTGGGAACAGCCATTCCAAATACTTCATCAGTTTCACCTTTAGGGATAAATTTGAGATTCCCTAGCAGAAAATCATCTCCTGTAACATGACGAGGAGACTCAGGTCTTCTGTGTATATTGCTGGTGCTTCCCAACCAGTAGATTATCATCTTTGTGAACCGCCCGTAAGGAATGAGGAGAGGAACTGCTTTCTTCTTAGGGTCTTTCAGACTGGCTTTATGACTGGCCTTATGTGAGAAAAATGTCTGGATTCCTTGAGTAAATTCTTCCCACAACAATTCCGCATGATCAATGTTAGTTTTTGTGACGATGCCCCACAGCATTTGCAGAACTGGGTGTCTGGGTTTGTCACTGCCAGATGTCTTTCCGGTTAAGCACTGGTTGATCAGGGAAAGAATTGCTCTCCATGGCTGATATACATAATTCACACGTATATTGGAGACAAATTCTACAGGTTCAGGGTACCCCAGCTGATTCACAAAATCAATCACCGTAAATCAATCACCGTGTCACCAGTCGGAGGTAACTCAAATGGGTGAGCTGGGTCGACAGGAGTAATATCTAAGGCCTTTCTAAGAAGATCTGCACTTAGATTGAACCATTGTTCATCAACTTGACAGCAATAAACCCCAGTCTTCTCGTCATACTTCATAGTGTTCCAGAACTGCTGAATGTAGATAGCAGGAACATTAGCAGAGGCAGAGAAAGCTCTGAAGAAGTTGGTGTTACGCAAGATGTCCACTGATATCTGAAAGATGGGGTTCTTTTGTATCTTTTGTACGTCAAACAGAAGATTGCTTTTTCCGATTTGTAACCACTAAGAGTGAGGTAGAATCTGCTCATCTGTTCTTGTCGGTACTTGAGCGGGAGCTATTGGTTCTAACATCGTTAACTCTGGTTTGATGAAAGACAACAGTTTAGGACACAGGTTGCAGAATTATCCAACAGGATCAATTACATGTTAACTAAGCCCGGATGGGTGATAGAGATGTAATTGGGTCATAGGAATGGGCCTTGATAGATTATCGGGCTTAATGGGCCAAATTTATGAAAATTAGCCCAAACCGCCGCCTAGCAGTTTGTCAACCCGCCGTGAGGTGGATAGAGCAAACCGCCGCGAGGAAAGGCACCAAATCGCCGTGAATATTTTAATAATATTGATCAAACCGCCGCTGTAAATAAAAATTTGAAAAAGGGCGGGTAGAATATTTTAATATTAAAAAAATATTCGACCAAACCGCTGCGAGGCGGCGGTTTACCTGTTGGAATAAAATAATATAAATATTAAGGCAACCCGCCACGAATCAAACTGCCTTTGAAGCAACTCGCCGCAATCTATAATTCACACGGCGGGTTGACAATTTTAATATTAAAATATTAAATTCAACCAAACCGCTGCCACGCGGCGGTTTCCCTGAA
>BQNB010004545.1:0-86084 GCA_026074375.1 Tanacetum coccineum | reverse complement strand
ATATGAAAATATCTAGTTTTAATTTTCTAAAAATATAATTTTCTTTTCTCTCTCAACTCTCTCTCTTCTCTCTCTCTACATTTTGTCTCTCTCTCTCCTTCTCTTTTCTTGTTTTCGTGTTCGGGTTATGAAGTGAAGTGTTAATCGGTTCCTACAGTTTTCTTAGGATGGAAATGATGCAAAATGTGTTTTGAAATATTTTAATTTTACGCATGGACTTTTATGTAACTATTATATGTTATGTGCTAAATGTTGTGTGATTTGGATCGTGGGTAACGTTCCTACCCGATGTTGTGTGATTTGGATCGTGGGTAACGTTCCTACCCAATGATGTTATGTTTTGGATCGTGGGTAACGTTTCTACCTATATTATGACTTCGGGTAATGATTCTACCCCAAGTGTTGTGTGTTTTGGATCGTGGGTAACGTTCCTACCTATATTATGGCTTTGGTGATGATTCTACTCAAGTGTTGAGTTTTGGATCGTGGGTAACGTTCCTACCTATGTTATGGCTTTGGGTGTTGATTCTACCCAAGTGTTATGGTTTTGAGATTATGGTTTCGGGTGATGATTCTACCCATGACTTTGAGATTTTGGATCGTGGGTAACGTTCCTACCTATTGATGTGAGATATGCTTTGTGGCATTGGATCGGGGGACACGTTCCGTCCTAGTTATGGTTGTTTTGTACGTATTCATATTAACCTGTATAATAGTTAGCTTAACAGTCCTGCTATGTTTTGTTTTCTTAATCACAGTAATTTACTTAAAGCTTGATTGTGTGTCATAAACCTATGACTCTCACCAACCCTTGTGTTGACGTTTTCAAGCATCATTTTCAGGTGAGCATGTTGAGAATTATGAAGCTAAAAGTGGCTAGAGAGAGACCATAAGATTGCATATGGAGCCTATCTCCGGATTTTTCGTTCCGTACTTGTTTAATTAAACAACGTTTGATTTTCTTAGGTTTTGAGATAATGTTAAATCTTTGTATTGATGAGACCCTTTTTCATTAATGCAAGATTCTTTGTTTTTGGTATTGTCATGACATATCGTGTCTTTTATATTTTGATATGCATGTAGTGATTCTCTATTGTTGACAACATTGTGTTGTTATGATATCCATGAAGTTACGCCTCGTGTTTCCGCCTTGGCGGGGTGTGACATATTGGTATCAGAGCCAGGTTATTATAGGGAAGTAGGTGGTTGAACCTAGACTATAACCTAGGGGTCCTTCATGTAGATGCATTTGGGGCTTAAGTGTTTAATGCTATAACTGCTATGTTTCCCCTCTATTTTTGCATAGCTTATATATCTTGTATTTTGCTAAGTTGTCATTTTAGTTATTTTGCCTACCATTATCTGATATGATATGTATTACTTTCTTAGTATTTTAGCTATGTTTTCCCCCCACCCGTAAGAAGTCTCATTGGGGAACCGTTTTCCTAACTGGACTTAAGCGTTATAAGGAGCCTCTTGTGGAACCGAAGGAGATAGGATAGTTGATCGTTTGTCGGATGCGCGTAATAGGGCTGGACCCGCGGAGTCGGGTGATTCTTGTGGAGGCAAAGTCAAACCCAAGCGAGGCCCATCATAAGTTTATCCCGTCCTTTACCTCGTCATGTTGTTATTGATTATTTCTTTTGGATATTTCGTATTTTGGGAATTGTTGCGAGACTTTCGTTCCTTTATGTCGTTTTAATTTTATTTTGATATAAGTAAGTAGTTATTTGATGGAGCATCCTTTATGTGTTATGTGGTAGTGATTTAAGATGTGCAATGTAGTATATGTGCTTATATGTGAATGAATCATTAAGATGTGTAGTCTTGGAAGTAAGTACACGTGTGAAATGAGGCAATTATAATTATGGCGGCTGACATAATTATAAAGGCATCACACACGTGGACTTGTGACCATGATTGCATTGATTGATGTTTGTTTGTTACTTGGTAGTGTGAGGTGTGGTAATGTTTGCAATCCCGATAAGGATGGTTATATGGTTAGGGAATTATTCTCCTAACCTAATGTGCGGATGTGTTATGAATAGTTGTGTAGATAGTAAGTTTTCGTTCTATCTAATGTTTTCGGATACATATTAGTACTACTATTACTATTATTAAGGTTGTTCGATTGCTCGATTATTCGTTCGGATTCCTAACTCTAAGTGTAGAATCCCTTCATCGTACTTTGTTGTAAGGAGGTCCTATCTTCCTATTCGACGTCTTGATGTATATTGGTTGTTCGGTGTAACACCCCCAAAATCAGGTAGCAGCGAAATGGTAACAATAGAGTGCTACGTCAAAGTACAATAATCAAGATATAGGAAACGACCTCAAAAGAGATGTTTTCAGATAAATAACATTCGACGCATTATAAAATATCAGAGTTTTCAGCTTCGGTCCCATAGTTTTAAAAGAGTCATAAACATTAAATGTACGTTCTTTTAAACAAAAGCTTCGTAATTCCAAAAGATGACATAAGTTTTTTTAAAAGATAAAAAGTTGCATCGAATTTAAGTAAACACAGAATCCATCTTCATGATATCCCCTCAGTTCCCCTTCAATCTTCATACATTAGGACCTGAAATTACATGCTAAAAGTCAACACAAAAGTTGAGTGAAATCATAGGTTTATCGATAGAAAGGTGGACCACAAGATTTAAGTAATGGTAGACTATGAAACACATTCAGTAGTCCAAAACATGTATTATTGCACTAAGCTCATGACACCGAACCTTAACATGTAATGAAATGTAATCAAACCAGTACTCGAGGTTTGTGCCCCAAAATGGATACAGATGTTACTAAACATCCTACGAATTTCTCAAAACGGATACAGATGCTGCCAAACATCCTACGAATTTCTTCAAATGTTAAATGCGTCAATGGTCAACTAGAAACCACAGCCCAGACGGGGATTGTCAGTCCCGATAGATCTATCCACAACACTTGCGTATACCCAGCAGGTATTTAACGGTTCATGATAAAAAGGGGACTTAAATGGCAATACGGTAACTTAGGCAATAGTATTAAGGCAATAATCTGTATAACATACAATTTAAAATACTTGTGTCCGATTTGTAAAACAAGCAATGTAATCTCACCCCGTAGAGTTTGTAAAACAATCAAGTAGTAAAATGGGGCTATGAACTCACCTCAGAAGTGAAGTGAAGAATAAATCGAGTGAATGTCTGAAAACGTGTCACGGAAATATCCGAAAGCAACCTAAGTAAATATGGGTCGTATGAGTACTAAGTACTTTGATCAACAACTACCATATATAATCCTATATGGCTACGTCACCTTCTAATCGTCTTAATGAAATCATATTTATAAGTTAAAAACGTTTATGAAAAACACTTTAGTGAAAATGGCGTAATTTTCTCGTTTTAAGTCTGTTTCTTACGTTTCTTATGTCCATGCTTTCGTATTAAGACGAGTTATCAAAATATTACATTTTCATAATTTGGGTCCTCTGATGAACAGTACTTTTACTGTTCATGACAGTTATAAATTTATTTTTATAAGTTTAGTTATCGTAAATCTCGTAAATGTCGTATTTTATTCGTTTTAGCTCCGATTTTAGTGATTCTTTCGAGCACGTCTTCGTATTTAAAAGTTTTATCTAATTAATGATGTTTTCAAAATGTTATTTACTGATGTGAACAGTAACTTTTATAAAAATAGTTTTATAAAAGTATTTATTATCGTAAACTTTTAATCGTCGTATCTCTTTCGTTATATTTATTTATATAACTTATTTTATATACTTTTCAACTTAGATAAATTGCCACAAGTCTTCCATAACTCATTATATCCTATGTCTTATATATTATAGTGTCCAATAGTCCATATTTTGTCCAAGTGTCCATGGTATCAAGTCCTTAACAACACTTTTAAATCATGAACTTTCTTAAGTAAACTTTTAAATTACTAGTTTATACATATACTTTTCACACTTAAACCAACATGGTACAATACTTATATTCCCATCATAACATGATATTAACAACTATATAACATATGAAAAAAATATACAAAATCATGTTCACAAATAAAAGTCCATTTTTCATGTTTAAAAGTATCATAAATGGTGATTTTGCTATATAGAACTTATATATACATAAAATGATAAATGTAAAGTTATTAAGAGTTTTAGGTAACCTTAATAAGATGTAATATGATGAACAACAAAGTCTAAACTCTTGTTTAGAACCCAAACCCTAGCTTGCACTCTTGAAAACCCTAATTCCAAAGTAAACCCTAATCTTGCTTTATCTTTGTTTAACCCTTGCAAACTCCAACCCAAACCTTCAAATCACCTTAGGGTACCTTAGATATGTTGTAGGAATGTATGTAAATGTTGTAGAAAAATTTATATGGATTGTGTGTGGTGAGGGTTTTTGAGCCGTGGCTTTTGAGGAGAGAAAGAGAGATGAAAGTTGATTTTTCTTAAGTGTTTTATGTTGTGTGTTCTTATCACTTAGGAATGCATGTGTTATATATACAAAGGTGGTCAAAGATGGTCATAGGAAGTCTCAAGACAAAGGAGGGTCTTAAGGAAAGTGTTTGGTCAATGTTCCTAGTCAAGACTAAGCCTTAATGAGTCTTATGCTTCCTTGTCTCCTCAAGTGTAGATTATCCCATGAAATTTAGGAAGCATGACTAGAAATATAATTTTGGTCATAAGGAAAGTATTACTTGCATTTTGTGTAAGTTGTAGTTTATTTAAACATAAGGTATACTTTGTAAAATGTATACTTGAGAATTTGTATGATCTAGCTCATCTTCTTTATAAAGAATTCGGCTCAAGTGACTCTCATGGGTAAAGTTTTATAAAATTTTGAGCATTGGATATAAACATAGGTATTTGTTGAAGCGTAGATTAATTTTAGTGGTTTCAGGTATGCCTAAACGTAATTTATCGCGAAACGTAAACGTTTTACGTAACCGATAAAAATAAAACATAATAAGTTAATTATTACTTTAGTAAAAATAGTATAATGATTGCTTGACGTAAACTTTAATTTGTTTGGTGCCCGTTTACGTTGATTGTTGATTTTTAGTTTACGCGATTTAACGTAATGATTAAAATTAAAAGCAAACGCGTACGAGAAGAAAAATAAATAAATAGTGAATTAAATAACGTCGTACATTTATCTAAAATACGGATTGTTACAGTCCTTCCCCGTTAAATTAGCCTTGTCCTCAAGGCTTAAGTCGCGACACTTGACGAAGGTACGGGTTCTGAGAAAAGATGCGGATATTTCTTCCGAAATTGGTCTTTACGTTCCCAGGTATACTCAGCTCCTTGCCGAGAGTTCCAACGAACTTTGACAATTTGGGATATAGCTTGGCTTCAACCTTTTGACTTCTCGATCCATGATTTCTATGTTTTCCTCGATGAAATGAAGCTTGTTATCAATATGGAGTCCATCCAACGGAATGACTAATGGTTCATCGACATGGCACTTCTTCAAGTTGGATATGTGAAACGTATGACTAATGGTTCCAACCAATCTGGGGTTTAGCTTCCCCTGTTTGCCAAAGCGTACTACTCCTTTACAAGGCGAAACCTTAAGCATAACTCGGTCGCCAACTTGAAATTTTAAAGTCTTACGCCTCACATCGGCGTAACTCTTTTTGGTGAGAAAGTTTGATGGCGAATTATCTTAGGGCGGCTAGTGATGAGTCTCGGCTTCTTGGCTTAGGATTTGGTATAAGATGACGTCGACTTTATAGTAAGGTGGAGTAAAGGTCTGCATAGTTGTTATGGTTACTAATTCCATTTCCCAAAGTAAACACGTTTTATGAATACACACACAAAACTTGATATAAATAGAAAATTGTTTCTTGAGAAGAAGTTTTAGGGTGACTATTCTCAGCATGGCACGGTCCTTCCTGAATTATACATAGTTGATCAGGCCATGTATAATTAAGGACTAATGATGCAATGCTCATTTTTGTCAAAACAGGGTTATAATCTGGCTTGCATAATTGAGGATTAAAGTAAAGTTGACGAAATTTTTACGATACATTAATTGATAGATAATTTGAAATCATTCGGTACAACAGAAATTTAAGAGAAAGTATGGTATGTGCATAATTACACATACCTTTTACCTAATAAAATGAGCTTAAATGTCCAAAATTACATGAAAAATGCATTGCATATGTGTGTTTTGCGATTTATATTACAGGTAACGGATATATAAAAAAAATGGACAAAAACGATGCCAAAAAGGACAAAACCCGAGCACAAGACTAGAAAAGAGCAAGAAACGAAGCCGAAGGCGTACCCATCTTCCACGGACTAACCCGAGCCCACTTAATGGGCCAGGTCAGCCCACAATCCCATTTTACTAAACTAAAAAGCCAAAAAAAATAGTAAAAAGCCCAATACCCTTATCCCTAGTCAAACTTATAATACCTGGGCCAAGGTCAAAGAAAGAATAAAACGTGGTCAAATGTTACTGTGCTTCTTCCCCAATTTTCCCTCCCATTTACCCTGCTAATTCACTCACAGGGTAAATCCTACTTTCCACACGCACACAAATGCTTCTAGAAGAACACGCAGAATGCGTGTGTGTGTCACTCCAAGCCACGCTGGCGATCCCAGAGGCATTCATTGGTGGATGATACGTCACATCAAATCAAGGGCTCAGATGGATTAGAGATTAAGGCGGTTTGGAAAGGATATCTATGATGAGAGCTTCTCAACTCCTCACACAAGAAACACACTTCAAGGTCTAGAAGACTCCTCTCTTCCTAATAAATAGAAGAAAAGATCACACACTGAGGATCATCTAGGAGTGGGATTAGATTTTAGGATTAGTTTAGGTTTATTTTTCAGTCTTATTTACTGCTTATTTCAGCTTATTTCATTTTAATGTATTTACTTTTTCAAGCAATGTAACCTTTAAGTTTTGATGAAATACAAGTTTATAATTCTGTCACTTAAATACTGTCTTTACTTTTAAGCTTAATCAGTTTTCAAGTCATTGTCATAAGAAAATAATCTCTTAAGATTCGTGTTACTGTTTCATCACTCGCTCCTAAAAATACCACAGCTTATTGGATGATAAGCCAGATTGGGATGGGCTTATGGACCTTACCAGCTTATTTTCTAACAAGCTGGAGCTTGTAGATTAAGCTCTTTTGAGCACTTATCATCCTTGTTTTGAGCAAAGGATAAAGGTACTCTTCATTTTCATTTTATTGCTTATTTTCTGTTTTTGCTTATTTATGCTTATAACTGCTTATATTTGTTTCTATTTGCTTTAATATGTTGCTTATTGCTTATTTGTGCTTTGTTATAGCTTAGATCTCTTTATTTCATATTTTTCATATAATCATGCTTAGAAAAACCAAAAACATAGCTTATTTTGATTTAGCTTATTTCAGTGCTTAATTTTCCTAGATTATTGCTTATTTGTGTTTAATATGCTTGGTACTCTATCTATTTTCAGAAATCTAAGCTTATCTAGGTCTGAGTGAGCTTAAAATAAGTTTCATAAGTTTTAAAGGTGTGTTTGGGATAAGGTTCAAAATGGGTCAAATGGAGTTAAAAGTTGTTTTTGGTTTCTAAGTCAGTTTTAACTAGCTTTTAATTAGTCTATTAGTCAGTAGTCTTATGTTTTAAAAGGTTAAATCTCAAATTTTAGGTTTATAGTATGCATAGTTTGAATATGTGATGATTTAGCCTTATAATCCAGCTTATTTGGTTAGAATTTGATTAAGTGCTTTTTGATGTTCAATTTATGCTTAAATTGAGTCTATTATGCAGTAGAAAAGAATAGGTTTAAGTGAGCATTTGTCTTGTGCAATTTTGAGTCAAAACTGTTAAGGTTCTTAGTTTTTATTTTGTCCAAAAGTCAGTTTTTTTATGAGCAAATTTAGGTTAGAGTTAGGAAGTTTTAGGAGCTGAAAATTCAAGCATAAGCTCATTAGATATCATACTTGATCTGTTTTAGATTTTTAGGTTTTCATTTTAGCATTTAGTAGCTTAAATCTTGGGCTGAATTAGCTTAATTTTCCTTCAAAAACCAAAAAGCCAAAAACAGTTTTAGTCTGTCAATTTAAATTCCTTTTTTCTAGCTTATTTTTAATCCAATCTGCTTAATTCTTGTTTTCATGTGTTCATTTGATATCAAAGTTAATCTGTTTTCAGCTTATACTCTATTTCAAGTGCTAATTAGGTCTTAAGCTTAGCACAAACTTTGCCAATTTTCATTTAAAACTGCTTATTTTGGGACAACTTCCATTCTAGCTTTTAAGAGCTTTTTAGCTTATTTTGTTGGTTAAATCCTAGTCACAATTGCTTATTAGGTCTAGGTAGTTATAGGTTTCAGCTTATTCGCTTTTTATGTGCTTAATCAAGTCTTAAAATATCAAGCAGTTTAGCTTAATATTCATTTAGATCATTAGCCAGTTTTAAGTCGCGTTTTTAGGATTCCCGTTAACGTTTTTAGGTCCAATCTTTAATTGCCTTAATTGTTTGATTGCCTTTACGTGTTTTTGCATTTATCTTTGTAGAAATAGGAAACCAAATCAAAATCTTAAAATATTCAATCACGCGATCACGAACTTAACCTCGATTTTCAATTCGCGCCTCGCCGAGATACGAATCGGGAAGGTTTTGAATTTTACTTTGGATAAAATTAATCTTCTAAAATCCTCACGGAATTCTTATCTTATACTATTATTGCTATTAGGTATTTAGAATATATATTTAAGTATATATAGGCTAAGTAACTAGTAATCAATTTTTAGCGCCGCTGCCAGGGAGGTGTGTTACGATTATCGTGTTTTGTTCGCAGATTAGTGTTTTGAAGACCCTTCCTCGTGAAGTTATCATTTTCCATTTGTGAATATTTTCTTCTATAATATAAAAACACAAAAATATTTTACACTTCTATTTTTATTTTCTTTTAATTTTAAAAATAACCGTTTGATAATTGTCGTTTCGGCTCTTCTTTAGTCAACAAACTATAAGAGAGGTATAAGGAGGGTCGATCCAACGAACTTCGACCCGAAAGGAGAAGGTTTTTAAAAGATTCACGCTTTCCCGCTCCTCCGCTTCTTTGTGCATTTTCTAGAGAGCTTCCGTGCACGTTTGACTTTCGGTTACCAAAAATATTTTTCTTTCTTATTTTTATTTCTTTTCTTATGTATTATTTTCAAAATCTAAAAATATTCTCTTTTACCCTCTTATCCGTTTAATTCTTATTTTCTCAACCCTCTAATTTCGTTTAATTCTTTCGTATGTCTTCGTTTAACCAACGTGAGTGTACGGGGTGTGGAGAGCCAATTGATGATTTTTGTTGTCGATGGTGTACTTATGAGAGATGTGGATATAATCTTAGAGATGGATTTTGTTTGTTTTGCAATTCAAGAGACGGAAATTCATTCGCTTATGATCCAAATTCGAATTCTTTCAATGATTCTCAAAATCTTTCCAACTACCCTCCACAATCCCAGTACCAGACGCATTCTTGTGAGTTATGTAGGAACAATGCTCATTATGGTTACGATTGTCCACCTCAAGTTCCGTTTGTCTACAATCAAGACCCGGGTTTCAATCAAAACTTTGTTAATAATTTTCCACAAACTCCACCAAGGTTTCCACAACAATACCTTTGTTGTGAGAACTGCGGGGGTCCTCATGCGACTTTTCAGTGACAACCGATGAACCAAAATTTCTATAATTCTAATTCTTCCGGTTTTGACCAATTTCAACCCCCGCAGTATCCTGTCATTAATCATCCTCCTCAAGAAACGAGTGTGGAAATGTTGCAAGATAGAGAGAACCTAATGAAATCTATACAAACATTTTTAAAGAAGTTTGATTGTATATCTTTTAGAGAAAATCCAATGGCTTTATTGCTAGCTCATGAGAGATTTTCTAAAATTAAGCAAGCTTTTAGAGAACAGCAACATCAACCAGAGAATATACAAGAATTGCTACGTAAACTTCTTAATGATTTGCAAATTCTTAATGGAATTCTTCTAGAACGAGGAGAGCAGGCAGCTCAAATTAGTACTCCATATTGGGTGTGTCTTGTTTTCTACGATGATGATGATGAGTATACTATTTAATATAGGGAATATTTAGAGAATTCTTCTAACGCAATCGCACCCGTCTTACCAACCGAGGAGCCCGATAACTCTCTAAGTATGGGGGACGAGCATCTTGACACTATTTCGGAAATGAAATCGGACGAAGTAATAAAGTCTAGTGTTGAGGACCTCGTCCCAATCCCAAGTGAGTCCGAGGGTATTTCCGACAATATGTGTGATGTGCCTTTTTGTGATAACTCTCCTTTTGATGCTTTAAAAGATCATTTTGAGATTTTCTCTGATTCTAACGATGATTGTACTTTGAGTGATGACGATTATGGTAAGGACATCGATTATGTTGAGGCATCACCTCCCGATTCTGAGCTCGTCAGCTTAGAGGAGGTGAAGGATTTTGACCCAAAAGATGGAGAGACTGACACTGATATTCTTCTGAAAATCAAAGACGGTATACTTCGTGAAAAATTATTGAATATCAATCTTCTTATTGCTAAGATCGAATCATTAAATGACAATCTCACTCCATCTACTGATTTTGTGCTCAAGTCTCCTACCTCATTTCCTATCCCCGTTGAGGATAGTGACTTTTTCTTGGAAAAATCCAAAACATTTCTCTCTTTACCTGAGCTTGAGACTTTTAGATTTGATATTAAAGAGAAGAATAGTGGCAGTACCACTATTCATGCTGATAATTCTCTTCCCGAGTATGATTCGTTTCATTTTGAGATTAAGCCCGATCAGGGTGAGTTGTCTAGATTTGTTATGGAAACTATTTTGGGAGAACCTCGTGTTCATGTGCCTAATGTGTTACCCACCCATCCCACCCTTATGCTGGATTCGGACTTCATTCCTTCTGATGATTCCCTCGGATCCGATCTTGAAGTTTCTTTTCCTTCCGGAACTAGAAACAAGATTTTTGATCCGGGGATATTCTTTGAATTCCAATCCAAGAGATTTCTATCTCGGGATTCATTTTCTATCTCATTTATCTGTAATCCTCTTTGTCTAGTGATTAAGACTTTGCTTCCATTTTTATCCGAAAATGAAGACAAAGTTTTCAATCCTGGTATTCTTTCTTCTAATCTCTTATCTCATCGGGGAAAAATCACTTCTGATTTTTCTGAGAGCCCGATGATGATTTCTGGAGGGGACATTCCTTTCTTGGATGTCCTGTTTCTCCATTTCTATCCCCCTTGATCAGCTCAAGTATGGGGGATCGAGTCAGGCTCAAGACTCGGTTAACAAAAACAAGCGCTTTGTGGGTGGCAACCCATGCTTATCCTTAGTAGTAGTATATTAGTATAATAATGAATAAGTGTGATGTGAGGAGGCTCGCCTCTTCCTTTTTCGTGTTTCGTGTTTTATGTTTTATGTCTAAGATTGCCCGAATTTTGAAGACTCTCGTGGTTTTGTCCATCGTTCACTCGATCTTCAATCCTTAGCATGCTTATATATGGGAATCCGATATCCTAGATCTTATTGATTAACGTTTATCTATTAGCGTAATTAATAAACGGCTTTAGATTTGCGTAGAGACCCTTTAATATTTGAATTTTGCTTTGAAATTAGTATGGGGGTGACAGTCTCACATTGAGGACAATGTGTAGTTCTAGTATGGGGGGTATCTATCAATTTGATCTTACCTATTTTGCCTTGTTTTCACGTAACCCTATTTTACCACCAAAAATACTAAAAATATGAGATTTTATGCCAAAAAATAAAAAAATTCAAAAATAAAATAAGTGTTTTATCACAATGTCTGACTTTCCTGATGGTGAGAACAAGAATAAATTTTGACTTGATCGAGCATGTTGCGCTCTAGCTTGTCCCTTAACTTTTAGACTAAGCATTCGCGGATCTTTTTATTAAAGATTTTAAATTTGCAAAGAACGAGAAATGATAGAGTTAAGTACAAGTTGGATGCTAAGCAAGGATTGTGGCTTTTCCTCCCCGAAGCTTTTATTCGGACTAATAATAAGTTTTATTAATTTAGTCTTAGTTCAAATTTATACTTAAATTTTCTAAACAATAATTTTTTTTTATTATTATGTTAATAATAATACCTTGTTAGATTACTGGATCATGGTCGGCTCGCATACCGATGTGACAGTCTTCATATAAGGCAAGGTCCGAAGCCGAAATAAGACAACTGGATCATGGTCGGTTCGCGCCCGATGTGACAGTTCGTTTAAAGGGTGGAGGTTATAAGTCTAAAAGTTAAATTTAATGTATATGATTTAATAAATATAGGGAAAATCTCTTTTTCTTGAATTTAAATATGCTTTTGAACTAAGACTATTCCGCTTAAAGTCATGATATTTTTAAATAAAGTATTAGTTTAACGGGAAGCCTAAGAGTTTTTGATGACAAAGGTCCGTGAGTTCCGATACTATTCTCTGTGAGGTGTCAAAGCTTGGTCACCTAAGCCGGTCTCGGCTGGGATGTGCCAAGAAGAAAGTCGCTACATGGAATGATCTCGCCTTTAAAATCATAATTCTTAGGTGGAACGTTGCATTTCAAAATCAATTGGATGGTCGAAATTAGAAATGAGCATACATTGTAATAATTAATCCATCGGGAGAAAAGAGTTAGTTTAGGCTTACGCAATTTGCATATATGAGCAGCGTTAGCATTCTAACTTGTGTTTAACAATGATTTCGTTTTTAAGCTTGGTTTGGGGCAGGTGAAAAATCAGAGACGATGAATTTATCCTTTGGACATCTATAGATTATTCTATAGGCACTTCTTGTTCTATGACCCTGAAAGTTATGAAAATAACGATAGTCCAAACATTTTAGTTAGATTGCTTAAAAGAAAAACATAAAAAGTATAAAAAAAAGAAAAAGGAAAATAAGGAAAAATATAAAAATAGATAGAGAAATAAAAGTATGTAAAATTGGTGAAACGGGGCGTTTCAAAACTATTGATTTCTTAATCCCCTTAGATGAGCACTTAGCTACTTTTCGAGGTGATTAGTTTAGGGGGATTGGAATTTTTGGTTTTAAGCGTGTATTTATATCATTGCATGAGGACACGATAATAGTTTAGTATGGGGGATTTTGGTATGTGCATAATTCCTCCGAAGCCGTAATAAAAACGAAAATAAAAATCGACAAAATAAGACAACTGGAATCATGGATTTGGGTTCGCGCCCGGCAATTCCCGCCCGTCCGCTTCGCCGGCGATTCCGAGTCCCGTGTGACAGGTTTCGTTGTTTAAAGGGTTGGAGTTAATAAGTTCTCCTAACTCTAAAAAAGGTTAATAAAAGTTAAATTTAATGTAGTATGATTTAATAAATATAGGAAAAAATTCTCTTTTTCTGAATTTAAATATAATGCGTTTAACTAAGATATTTCCGCTTATTCTTAAAGTTCATGATTATTTTTAAATAAAGTATTAGTTAAGGGAAGAAAATAAAAACAAAAATAAAATAAAAAAAATAATAAAAAAATGAAAAAAAAGAAAAAAAAAATAAAAAAAAAATAAAGAAAAATATAAAAAAAGCCTTAACGAAGTTTTTTTTGATGTTTTTGTTTTTTGTTTATCTAAGAGTTTTTGATGACAAAGTCCAGTTACCGTGAGTTGAGTTGTTGAAGTTCCGATTTTACTTATTCTCTGATGAGGGTGTCCAAAGCTTTGGTCATCCTAAGCCGTGGTCTCGGCTGTGGGGTGGGTGGGGCTGGTTGTTGGGGTTGGGATTGTGTTGGGGATTATTTTTTTACTCTTTCTTGATATTTTGTTGTGCCAAAGAAAGAAAGTAGTCGTTCTGGTATTAATGTTTCTCGCCTTTGTTTTTTTTTTTTTTTTTTGTTTTTTTTTTTCTTTTCTTTATTTTTTTTTAAAATCATTTAATTCTTAGGGTGGAACGTTTTTTGCTTTGCATTTCAATCAATTGGATAATGGTCGAAAGTTTTTCCGGGATCGAAATCGAAATTAGAAAGAATATGAGATACATTGCAATAATTATCCAATTCGGGAGGAAAGGGGGAGGGGAAAAGATGTTAGGGGAAGAGGGGTGAAAAAGAGTTAGTTGTAGAGTTTAGATTAGGGGGGAAAAGATTGGGTTATTTAGGTTAAGAGGGTTAGGAGAAAAAGAGGTTAAGTTTGTGAAATAAAACGAGTTTTGTTTTTCGTTGGGAGACAAGTGGGAGGAGAAGAAAAAGAGTTAGTTTAGAAGAGAGGGAAAAGGGAAAAAGGGGGTAAAAAAGAGTTGAGAGGAAACAGAGTATTTAGGGAAAAAGTAGGGTTTGAAAGAGGTTTAGATAAGGAAGGGGGAAAAGAGGGTTGTAGAAGGAAAACCAGCGATCGGGAAAAGAGGTGAGGAAAAAGAAGGTGTTAAGTTTAAGGTATTGTGGTTTATGTTAGTTGTGTTTAGAGTTTTGTAGTTGTTTTATATAGAGGTAGTTTGAGAGAAGGGAAGAAGGGGGAGGAAAAGACGTTTAGAGAATGTTGAGGAAAAGAGTTAGTTTAAAAATAAAACAGAAATAGAGTTTTAAGTTATGTTAGTTAGGTTGTAGTTAGCTTACTTACGCCAATTTGCATAATTATGCATTGAGGGATAAGAGCAGCTTGGGGGTTTTGAGCGTGTGTAACAGGGAAGAGCTGGGTTGTAGCGGTTAGCTTGCGTATAGGTCGTAAACTTGTGTTTTTTAACAATATGATTTTTTCGTTTTTAAGCTTGGGTTTTTGGGGCAGGTGAAAAAAATGGCATCCTGGGTGTGGTGAAAAATTGATGGTGAAATAAAAGAAAGGAAAAAATCAGAGAGAAGAGGACGATGAATTTATGGAATTGATCCTTTGTTTGGTACTTCTCTTTTATAGATTATTCTAATAGGCACTTCATGTTCTATGACCCTGAAAGTTTTATTGTGAAAATTACGAAAGGTCCAAACATTTTAGTTAGTTGCTTTAAAGAAGAAAATACATAAAAAGTAATAATAAAAATAAAGAAAAGGAATGAAAATAAAAAATAAGGAAAAAATAATAAAAATAGATAGAGAAATAAAGTATGTAATTTTATAAAATTGTGATTTTGAAAACGGGGGCGCGTGGCGTTCGTGGCTTGTGCGTTTCAAAACTAATGATTTCTTAATCCCTTTTTGTTGAGCACTTTAGTACTTTTTCGAGGGTGATTAGTTTAGTGGGGGATTGGGGATGGATTTGGAAAAATTATTAAAAAAAAATATATTTATTAATAATTTATTTTTCGACAAATTTTTGATTAAAAAAATAATAAAAAAAAAATAATATTTTTGGTTTTTTTTTTTTTTTTTTTTTTTTTTTTTTTTTTTTTTTTTTAATTTTGCCTTTTTTTTTTTTTTTTTTTTTTTAAGGTTGTATGTTTTGTATTTATATCATTGCATGAGGACACGATAATAGTTTAGTATGGGGGATTTTGGTATGTGCATAATTACACATACCTTTTACCTAATAAAATGAGCTTAAATGTCCAAAATTACATGAAAAATGCATTGTATATGTGTGTTTTGCGATTTATATTACAGGTAACGGATATATCAAAAAAATGGACAAAAACGATGCCAAAAAGGACAAAACCCGAGCACAAGACTGGAAAAGAGCAAGAAACGAAGCCGAAGGCGTACCCATCTTCCACGGACCAACCCGGGCCCACTTAATGGGCCGGGTCAGCCCACAATCCCATTTTACTAAACTAAAAAGCCAAAAAAATAGTAAAAAGCCCAATACCCTTATCCCTAGTCAAACTTATAATACCTGGGTCAAGGTCAAAGAAAGAATAAACATGGTCAAATGTTACTGTGCTTCTTCCCCAATTTTCCTTCCCATTTACCCTGCTAATTCACTTACAGGGTAAATCCTTCTTTCCACACGCGACAGACAAAATTGCAACTATAAGAACACGGGCAGAATGGGGGCGTGTTGTGTGTCACTCCAAGCCATGCTGGCGATCCCAGAGGCATTCATTAGTGGATGAGACGTCACATCAAATCAAGGGCTCAGATGGATTAGAGATTAAGGCAGTTTGGAATGGATATCTATGATGAGAGCTTCTCAACTCCTCACACAAGAAACACACTTCAAGGTCTAGAAGACTCCTCTCTTCCCTATAAATAGAAAAGAAGATCACACAGTGAGGATCATCTAGGAGTAGGATTAGATTTTAGGATTAGTTTAGGTTTATTTTTCAGTCTTATTTACTGCTTATTTCATTTTAATGTATTTACTTTTTCAAGCAATGTAACCTTTAAGTTTTGATGAAATACAAGTTTATAATTCTGTCACTTAAATATTGTCTTTACTTTTAAGCTTAATTAGTTTTCAAGTCATTGTCATAAGAAAATAATCTCTTAAGATTCCTGTTACTGTTTCATCACTCACTCCCAAAAATATCACAGCTTATTGGATGATAAGCCAGATTGGGATGGGCTTATGGACCTTACCAGCTTGTTTTCTAACAAGCTGGAGCTTGTAGATTAAGCTCTTTTGAGCACTTATCATCCTTGTTTTGAGCAAAGGATAAAGGTACTCTTCATTTTCATTTTATTGCTTATTTTGATTTAGCTTATTTCAGTGCTTAATTTTCCTAGATTATTGCTTATTTGTGTTTAATATGCTTGGTACTCTATCTATTTTCAGAAATCTAAGCTTATATAGGTCTGAGTGAGCTTAAAATAAGTTTCATAAGTTTTAAAGGTGTGTTTGTGATAAGGTTCAAAATGGGTCAAATGGAGTTAAAAGTTGTTTTTGGTTTCTAAGTCAGTTTTAACTAGCTTTTAATTAGTCTATTAGTCAGTAGTCTTAAGTTTTAAAAGGTTAAATCTCAAATTTTAGGTTTATAGTATGCATAGTTTGAATCTGTGATGATTTAGCCTTATAATCCAGCTTATTTGGTTAGAATTTGATTAAGTGCTTTTTGATGTTCAATTCATGCTTAAATTGAGTCTATTATGCAGTAGAAAAGAATAGGTTTAAGTGAGCATTTGTCTTGTGCAATTTTGAGTCAAAACTATTAAGGTTCTTAGTTTTTATTTTGTCCAAAAGTCAGTTTTTTTTATGAGCAAATTTAGGTTAGAGTTAGGAAGTTTTAGGAGCTGAAAATTCAAGCATAAGCTCATTAGATATCATACTTGATCTGTTTTAGCTTTTTAGGTTTTCATTTTAGCATTTAATAGCTTAAATCTTGGGCTGAATTAGCTTAATTTTCCTTCAAAAACCAAAAAGCCAAAAACAGTTTTAGTCTGTCAGTTTTTAATTCCTTTTTTCTAGCTTATTTTTAATCCGATCTGCTTAATTCTTGTTTTCATATGTTCATTTGATATAAAAGTTAATCTATTTTCAGCTTATACTCTATTTCAAGTGCTTATTAGGTCTTAAGCTTAGCACAAACTTTGCCAATTTTCATTTAAAACTGCTTATTTTGGGACAGCTTCCATTCTAGCTTTTAAGAGCTTTTTAGCTTATTTTGTTGGTTAAATCCTAGTCACAATTGCTTATTAGGTCTAGGTAGTTATAGGTTTTCAGCTTATTCGCTTTTTATGTGCTTAATCAAGTCTTAAAATATCAAGCAGTTTAGCTTAATGTTCATTTAGATCATTTGCCAGTTTTAAGTCGCGTTTTTAGGATTCCCGTTAACGTTTTTAGGTCCAATCTTTAATTGCCTTAATTGTTTGATTGCCTTTACGTGTTTTTGCATTTATCTTTGTAGAAATAGGAAACCAAATCAAAATCTTAAAATATTCAATCACGCGATCACGAACTTAACCTCGATTTTCAATTCGCGCCTCGTCGGGATACGACTCGGGAAGGTTTTGAATTTTACTTTGGATAAAAGTAATCTTAAAATCTTCATGGAATTCTTATCCTATACTATTATTGCTATTAGGTATTTAGAATATATATTTAAGTATATATAGACTAAGTAACTAGTAATCAAAGTACAACAGAAATTTAAGCGAGAATTCCTAAAGGGATAAAGTCTAAACATTGATATCATCCTCCATGTTGTTAAGGTTTTGATTGGTTTCTCCTCCTACTAAGGCATGCACCATTCCACGTGCTTCAGTACCTTTAACTTGGTTTCCTTAGTTTCGGTTCTTTAACTCCGGGCAATCACTCCTGTAGTGCCCATGATTCCCACAACCAAAGCATGTCACATTCTGTAGCGAATTGTCTCTTGCTACAGGAATCCTAGTTCGACACTCCCCTTCCTGGTGACCAAGCTTGTGACATTTACCACACCTAGGAGGACACGGACCTGGCTGATGATGTGCCTTGCACCTATTGCACCATGGTAAGTTCCCAGCGTAGCCTCTACCCTTAGCTGGGGCTGCCACATAAACCTTAGCAGCTTCTTGTCTTCGGTTTTGCTGCTGGTGATAGTTGTTCCCTTGCTGGTCTTCCCACTTCCTTTTATTGCTATCACCGATCCTTAATGCCTTAGCCTGAACCCCTTGTTCAATCAGTTCTCGAGCCATGTTGATTGCATCATGCAAAGTCGCAGGCTTTGAAGAAGTAACATTTCCTTTGATTCCCTCGGGAAATCCTCGAATGTACTTTTCAATCTTTTTCTTTTCAGTTGACACCAACTCAGGACACATCAAAACCAGTTCATGGAAGCGATTGTTGTATGCCTCGATGTCATATCCTTTCAAAGTCAGAGTCCAAAGTTCTTGTTCCATCTTTTGGATTTAAGTTACTGGGCAGTATTCAGTAGTCATCATCGCTTTTACGTTGCTCTAGGGGATCTGATTAGCATTAGCAAGTCCTAAAGTTTGAACATTTCCGTTCCACTAGGTTAGAGCACGACCCTCGAACGTGTACATAGCAAACTTCACTTTGTCATCTTCAGCACATTTACAAATCTCAAATACTTGCTCCATCTTTTCAAACCAATGTTTCAGTCCGACTACACCTTCAGTCCCATTGAAAGAGTAAGGCTTGCCATTCATAAATGTCTTATATAAACATCCTTGCACCTCTGGTGCAACAGTTCCTCTAGCATTTGCTGATCCAGATCCACCAGCATTGTTTGAGTCAGCTATAGTCTTTTCATATTCTTCAATAGCTTTGGCCACACGCTTTTCCACTATCCTCTTAACAGATTTCTTCTTAAATCTCCTAGGCGGCATGATTCTGGCCACACAAGTACACAATTCGTTAAGAATTTGTAAGGGTATGTAAAGTCATGGCACATGATAATGATGGAGAAAAGAGATAGAAGAATGATATATATAATCATAAATTAATCAGAATAGTCAATATTTATATAATCGACCTATACGAATGAATAGTAATACGCTAGAAGATAGACATAAGGGATCGAATTTAAACCAAGTATTATATATAAAATTATATAATGCAATAATGATAATCGGAAAAGTAAGTAAGGATCAAGGAATACGCGCGCGTGGATATCGGATAAGCGATGAAGGATTCTGCATTTTGAAAATGAAAGAAAAGAAATCTTTAAAATTTTGGTTATAGACTAGGTTTTGAAAATGACCCAGTTCCCTATAACCTTGGCTCTGGTACCAATCTGTAACACCCCCAAAATCAGGTAGCAGCGGAATGGTAACAATGGGGTGCTACGTCAAAGTACAATAATCAAGATATAGGAAACGACCTCAAAAGAGACGATTTCAGATAAATAACATTCGACGCATTATAAAATATCAGAGTTTTCAGCTTCGGTCCCATAGTTTTAAAAGAGTCATAAACATTAAACATACGTTCTTTTAAACAAAAGCTTCGTAATTCCAAAAGATGACATAAGTTTTTTTAAAAGATAAAAAGTTGCATCGAATTTAAGTAAACACATAATATATCTTCATGATATCCCCGCAGTTCCCCTCCAATCTTCATACATTAGGACCTGAAATTACATGCTAAAAGTCAACACAAAAGTTGAGTGAAATCGTAGGTTTATCGATAGAAAGGATTCATTTCATTTTTGTGATTAAGCCCGATCAGAGCGGGTGAGTTGTTTTAGATTTGTTATGGAACTATTTTGGGAGAACCTCTGTGTTTCATGTGCCTAATGGGTTACTACACCATCCCACCCTTAAGCTGGATGCGGACTTCATTCTTCTGTGATTCCTCGGATACGATCTTTTGAAGTTTCTTTTCCTTCCGGAACTAGAAACAAGATTTTTGATCCGAGGATATTCTTTGAAGTCTAATCCAAGAGATTTCTATCTTGGGATTCATTTTCTATCTCATTTATCTATAATCCTCTTTGTCCAGTGATTAAGACTTTGCTTCCATTTTTATCCGAAAATGAAGACAAAGTTTTCAATCCTGGTATTCTTTCTTCTAATCTCTTATCTCATCGGGGCAAAATCACTTCTGATTTTTCTGAGAGCCCGATGATGATTTCTGGAGGGGACATTCCTTTCTTGGATGTCCTGTTTCTCCATTTCTATCCCCCTTGACCAGCTCAAGTATGGGGGATCGAGTCAGGCTCAAGACTCGGTTAACAAAAACAAGCGCTTCGTGGGTGGCAACCCATGCTTATCCTTAGTAGTAGTATATTAGTATAATAACGAATAAGTGTGATGTGAGGAGGCTCGCCTCTTCCTTTCTCGTGTTTCGTGTTTTGTGTTTTATGTCCAGGATTGCCCGAATTTTGAAGACTCTCGTGCTCGTGGTTTTGTCCATCGTTCACTCGATCTTCAATCCTTAGCATGCTTATATATGGGAATCCGATATCCTAGATCTTATTGATTTAAAGTTTGGTTTTCTAGTAGACGTAAATTAATTAAAACGCTTTAGATTTGCGTAGAGACCTTTATTATTTGATTTTGCTTTGAATATGAGTATGGGGTGGACTGTCGCACTTTGAGGGACAATGTTGGTCTTGTATGGTGGGGGCGGGGGTAGGGAGGAGGGCGTATGGTTGGGGGTGGATTGCGGGTGTGTGGTGGTGGGGGGGGTGTGTAGCGGGGGGGTGGGTGTGGTGTGGGTGGGGTGGGAATTGAGGTTGGGGTGAGGTCGGGACGGGGCGGGGGGCGAGGGTGTTCTTGTGGATAGGGCCGGGGGTGGGTGAGCGGTGATTGAGGTGAGGCAACTCCCTGTCCTAGGGGGCCTGGGTGGCAAGAGGGGGGTTGGATGGCGGGGGGGGAGTCGAATAACGTTGGGGTAGGGGGGCGGGTAATAATTTTATTTGGTAGGGGGTTTTTTTGGTGGTGAATGGGTTTGGGGGGGGGAGAGGTGGGGAGTGGACATTTTTATTTAATTTTTTTTTTTTGGTTTTTTTTAATATTTTTATATTTTTTTTTTGTTTTTTTTATTTTTATTTTTTTATTTTGATTTTTTTTTTTTTTTTTTTTTTTTTTTTTATTTTGTTTTTAGTTTTTTTTTGGGGAATTGGTTTTGTTTTTTTTTTTTTTATATTTTGTGTGTTTTTTTATGTTGGTGGTGGGATTTTTGTTTTGTGATGAATATGGTATGGGGAGTTTGGATGAATTAGTTGATGTTGGGTGGTGGGAGCTGGGATCTTGGATTCTTGACTTTCTTCTTGGATGTCGGTTTTTGGAGTGGTCATAGGGGAGAGAGAACATATATAAACCTATCAACCTAAGAAATCAACAGAACGGAAACAAGGAACAAGTTTAAATGATATAATAATAATATTTTTATTTTAAAAAAAATAAAATTGTGTCTGGGGTTTCGAGAATGTGGTCATCGGGGCCGCTCTTGACTTGGCGTGGGCACTAGGATCGTCGGGGGTGATCGATGCAAGTCTTCCTGGCAGGGCGAGAAATGTCGTGGGGATGTTAGGGGGTGATTGGTTGGTGTTGTTATTATGTGACCAAATAAACGAGGAAAGTTTTTTATGTTATTGGGGGTGTTATATGTAGTTTTTATAATTTATATTAATTAATAGATATGTGTCTTTGAGTATTGATGGGGGGGTTTTTTTATGCCGGGGGGGGTGGGGGGTGGGGGGGGGGGGGGTAAGTTAACAAGGTGGAGGACCTCCTACCCTCGACCCCCCCCGCCCCCCACCCCCCACACCGCCCAGATAGCATGGCAATATGTAGGAGTGGGTGAATGGTGCGGTACTTTGTAGTAAGCGGTGGCCTATAAGGGGGTGGTAAATTGGTTCGGGATTGGCCCTCACCTAAGCATAAGCTGTTTGATCCGGGACACTTGAAGAATTAGGGGTGTTGTAAGTTAGGCGTTGTTCAAAGTTTTTTGACGGGTGTAATTGTTAGAAAACATATAATTTTTTTTTTTTTTTAAGTATTCTTTATGTTAATAATTATACCTTGGTTAGATTACTGGATCATGGTCGGCTCGGGCGCTCGCCCACTACCGATAATATTTCTGTGTGACAGGTAGTCTTCATATAAGGCAAGGTCCTCCGAAGCCGTAATAAAAACGAAAATAAAAATCGACAAAATAAGACAACTGGAATCATGGATTTGGGTTCGCGCCCGGCAATTCCCGCCCGTCCGCTTCGCCGGCGATTCCGAGTCCCGTGTGACAGGTTTCGTTGTTTAAAGGGTTGGAGTTAATAAGTTCTCCTAACTCTAAAAAAGGTTAATAAAAGTTAAATTTAATGTAGTATGATTTAATAAATATAGGAAAAAATTCTCTTTTTCTGAATTTAAATATAATGCGTTTAACTAAGATATTTCCGCTTATTCTTAAAGTTCATGATTATTTTTAAATAAAGTATTAGTTAAGGGAAGAAAATAAAAACAAAAATAAAATAAAAAAAATAATAAAAAAATGAAAAAAAAGAAAAAAAAAATAAAAAAAAAATAAAGAAAAATATAAAAAAAGCCTTAACGAAGTTTTTTTTGATGTTTTTGTTTTTTGTTTATCTAAGAGTTTTTGATGACAAAGTCCAGTTACCGTGAGTTGAGTTGTTGAAGTTCCGATTTTACTTATTCTCTGATGAGGGTGTCCAAAGCTTTGGTCATCCTAAGCCGTGGTCTCGGCTGTGGGGTGGGTGGGGCTGGTTGTTGGGGTTGGGATTGTGTTGGGGATTATTTTTTTACTCTTTCTTGATATTTTGTTGTGCCAAAGAAAGAAAGTAGTCGTTCTGGTATTAATGTTTCTCGCCTTTGTTTTTTTTTTTTTTTTTTGTTTTTTTTTTTCTTTTCTTTATTTTTTTTTAAAATCATTTAATTCTTAGGGTGGAACGTTTTTTGCTTTGCATTTCAATCAATTGGATAATGGTCGAAAGTTTTTCCGGGATCGAAATCGAAATTAGAAAGAATATGAGATACATTGCAATAATTATCCAATTCGGGAGGAAAGGGGGAGGGGAAAAGATGTTAGGGGAAGAGGGGTGAAAAAGAGTTAGTTGTAGAGTTTAGATTAGGGGGGAAAAGATTGGGTTATTTAGGTTAAGAGGGTTAGGAGAAAAAGAGGTTAAGTTTGTGAAATAAAACGAGTTTTGTTTTTCGTTGGGAGACAAGTGGGAGGAGAAGAAAAAGAGTTAGTTTAGAAGAGAGGGAAAAGGGAAAAAGGGGGTAAAAAAGAGTTGAGAGGAAACAGAGTATTTAGGGAAAAAGTAGGGTTTGAAAGAGGTTTAGATAAGGAAGGGGGAAAAGAGGGTTGTAGAAGGAAAACCAGCGATCGGGAAAAGAGGTGAGGAAAAAGAAGGTGTTAAGTTTAAGGTATTGTGGTTTATGTTAGTTGTGTTTAGAGTTTTGTAGTTGTTTTATATAGAGGTAGTTTGAGAGAAGGGAAGAAGGGGGAGGAAAAGACGTTTAGAGAATGTTGAGGAAAAGAGTTAGTTTAAAAATAAAACAGAAATAGAGTTTTAAGTTATGTTAGTTAGGTTGTAGTTAGCTTACTTACGCCAATTTGCATAATTATGCATTGAGGGATAAGAGCAGCTTGGGGGTTTTGAGCGTGTGTAACAGGGAAGAGCTGGGTTGTAGCGGTTAGCTTGCGTATAGGTCGTAAACTTGTGTTTTTTAACAATATGATTTTTTCGTTTTTAAGCTTGGGTTTTTGGGGCAGGTGAAAAAAATGGCATCCTGGGTGTGGTGAAAAATTGATGGTGAAATAAAAGAAAGGAAAAAATCAGAGAGAAGAGGACGATGAATTTATGGAATTGATCCTTTGTTTGGTACTTCTCTTTTATAGATTATTCTAATAGGCACTTCATGTTCTATGACCCTGAAAGTTTTATTGTGAAAATTACGAAAGGTCCAAACATTTTAGTTAGTTGCTTTAAAGAAGAAAATACATAAAAAGTAATAATAAAAATAAAGAAAAGGAATGAAAATAAAAAATAAGGAAAAAATAATAAAAATAGATAGAGAAATAAAGTATGTAATTTTATAAAATTGTGATTTTGAAAACGGGGGCGCGTGGCGTTCGTGGCTTGTGCGTTTCAAAACTAATGATTTCTTAATCCCTTTTTGTTGAGCACTTTAGTACTTTTTCGAGGGTGATTAGTTTAGTGGGGGATTGGGGATGGATTTGGAAAAATTATTAAAAAAAAATATATTTATTAATAATTTATTTTTCGACAAATTTTTGATTAAAAAAATAATAAAAAAAAAATAATATTTTTGGTTTTTTTTTTTTTTTTTTTTTTTTTTTTTTTTTTTTTTTTTTAATTTTGCCTTTTTTTTTTTTTTTTTTTTTTTAAGGTTGTATGTTTTGTATTTATGACATTGCATGAGGACACGATAATAGTTTAGTATGGGGGATTTTGGTATGTGCATAATTACACATACCTTTTACCTAATAAAATGAGCTTAAATTGGTCCAAAAATTAATGAAAATGCATTGAATATGTTGTGTTTTGCGATTTTATATTGCGGTAAACGGATATATAAAAAAAAATGGCAACCCTCCTTAGCCAAACAAACCACAACAACAACAAAACAAAAAAAAAACACCTAAAAAAACAAAATAACAAAACGATGCCAAAAAGGATACAAAACCCGAGCAACAAGACTGGAAGAAAAAAAAAAAAAAAGAAAAAAGAGCAAGAAAGAAAGAAGAAAGAAGAAAGAAAGGAAATTTGTAAAGAAGAAACGAATAATAGCCGATAAGGCGCCGTACCCATCTTCCTACGGAACAACCCGGGGGCCAGCCCCACTTAATGGGGTTAGGGTCAGCCACAATCCCATTTACTTAAACTAAAAGCCCAAAACCAATATAGTATTAAAAAGCCCCAATACCCTTTTTTCCTAGTCAAATTTCTCTTATAATACCTGGGTCTAAGGTTCTCCAACAAAGAAAGAATAAACATGATGGTCAAATGTTACTGTGCTTCTTCCCCAATTTTCCTTCCCATTTACCCTGCTAATTCACTTACAGGGTAAATCCTTCTTTCCACACGCACACAAATTCTTCTAGAAGAACACGCAAAATGCGTATGTGTGTCACTCCAAGGCCTATGCTTTGGCGATTACCCCAGAGAGAGGCAATCATTAGTGTATTTAGTGGATTGTTATTGGAGGACATCACATCAAAAATCATGGGCTCAGTTATGTGATCTTATTAGAGATTAAGGCAGTTTGGCAGTGTTGAGTTTTGGATATGGATATCTATGTTGAGAGCTTCTCACTCCTCACCAAGGAAACACACTTTCAGGGTCTAGAAGACTCCTCTCTTCCCTAAATGAAAAAGAAAATCACACACGTTGGGATATCTAGGAGTAGGAGATTTAGGTTTGAGTGGGTATTGTTGGATTTGGTGTGGTATTTAGGTTGTAGGTTTATTGAGTTGTCTGGCTGGAGGGTGAATGTGACTTTATTATTTTTTTTTTTGTTTATTTAGTTCTTGTCGTGCCCCGTTTAAATGGTATGGTTTTATTTTTTTATGTTATGTTTGGCTGCCGTTTTTTCTATTTATGTTCAGGTTTTTTTGTTTTAAATTTGTTATTTTATTATAATTTACTTTTTTTTTTGTCAAGCAATTTAAGGTAAACTTTAAGTTTTTGATCTATTAAGTTATTGATTTGAAATAATACAAGTTAGGTTTTTTATATTTTTTTATTTTTTTTCATTTTGTTTTTATTAATTCTTTGTCACGTAAATATTGTCTTTACTTTTAAGCTTAAATTAGTTTTCAATTGTCAGTGTATATGGAAATTAAATTCTTGAAGATTCCTGTTACTGTTTCATCACTCACTCCCAAAAATATCACAGCTTATTGGATGATAAGCCAGATTGGGATGGGCTTATGGACCTTACCAGCTTGTTTTCTAACAAGCTGTGGGAGTTGTAGATTATAGATTAAGCTCTTTTCTTTTGAGCACTGATCATCCTTGTTTTGATGCACAAGATTCATAAAGTACTCTTCATTTTTCCCCATTTTATTGCTTTATTTTTTTATTTTTGCTATTTATCGCTTTATAAGGCTTTTATAATTTGGGTCTATTTGCTTTAATATGTTGCTTATTGTTATGTGTGCTTTTGTTTATAGCTATATCTCTTTATTTCATAGTTTTCATATAATCATGCTTGTACAACGAAAACATAGCTTATTTGATTAGTTATTTCCGTGCTTAATTTTCTAGATAATTGGCTTCTTTGTGTTATCTGCTTGGTACTCTCTCTATTTTCAGAAGTCTAAGCTTATCTCGGTAGAGTGAGCTGTTAAAATAAGCTTCATAAGTTTTAAAGGTGTGTTTGTGATAAGGTTCAGAATGGGTCAAATGGAGTTAAAAGTTGTTTTTGGTTTCTAGTCAGTTTTAACTAGCTTTTAATTAGTCTATTAGTCTTAAGTTTTAAAAGGTTAAATCTCAAATTTTAGGTTTATAGTATGCATAGTTTGAATCTGTGATGATTTAGCCTTATAATCCAGCTTATTTGGTTAGAATTTGATTAAGTGCTTTTTGATGTTCAATTCATGCTTAAATTAAGTCTATTATGCAGTAGAAAAGAATAGGTTTAAGTGAGCATTTGTCTTGTGCAATTTTGAGTCAAAACTGTTAAGGTTCTTAATTTTTATTTTGTCCAAAAGTCAGTTTTTTTATGAGCAAATTTAGGTTAGAGTTAGGAGAGTTTTAGTGAGCTGAAATTACTCTTTTCTCAAGCATAGCTCATTAGATAGCATACTTGGTCTGTTTTAGCTTTTTAGGTTTTCATTTTAGCATTTAATAGCTTAAATCTTGGGCTGAATTAACTTAATTTTCCTTCAAAAACCAAAAAGCCAAAAACAGTTTCAGTCTGTCAGTTTTTAATTCCTTTTTTCTAGCTTATTTTTAATCCGATCTGCTTAATTCTTGTTTTCATGTGTTCATTTGATATAAAAGTTAATCTATTTTCAGCTTATACTCTATTTCAAGTGCTTATTAGGTCTTAAGCTTAGCACAAACTTTGCCAATTTTCATTTAAAACTGCTTATTTTGGGACAGCTTCCATTCTAGCTTTTAAGAGCTTTTTAGCTTATTTTGTTGGTTAAATCCTAGTCACAATTGCTTATTAGGTCTAGGTAGTTATAGGTTTTCAGCTTATTCGCTTTTTATGTGCTTAATCAAGTCTTAAAATATCAAGTAGTTTAGCTTAATGTTCATTTAGATCATTTGCCAGTTTTAAGTCGCGTTTTTAGGATTCCCATTAACGTTTTTAGGTCCAATCTTTAACTGCCTTAATTGTTTGATTGCCTTTACGTGTTTTTGCATTTATCTTTGTAGAAATAGGAAACCAAATCAAAATCTTAAAATATTCAATCTACATCGATCCCCGAACGTAACCACGATTTCATATTCGCGCTCGTCGGGTACGACTATGGAAGGTTTTGATTTTTATCCTTTGGATAAGTAATCTTAAATCTTCTTGGATTCTTTATCCATAGTACTATTATTGATTATTAGGTATTTAGAAAATATATTTAGTTTATATAGACTAATGTAATAGTAATCAAAGTTACAAAACAGAAATTTAAGCGAGAATTCCTAAAGGGATAAAGTCTAAACATTGATATCATCCTCCATGTTGTTAAGGTTTTGATTGGTTTCTCCTCTTACTAAGGCATGCACCATTTATTATGCGGGTTTCTTTCCTTTGGACACTTGTCCCTGTAGTGCCCTTTTTCCTCACAACCAAAGCATGTCATATTCTGTAGCGAATTGCCTCCCGCTACAGGAATCCTAGTTCGACAATCCTCTTCCTGGTGACTAAGCTTGTGACATTTACCACACCTAGGAGGACACGGACCTGGCTGATGATGTGCCTTGCACTATTTGCACCATGTAAGTTCCCTGCAGCCTCTTACCCTCAGCCGGGGATTTTGTGCAATAACATAAACCCTTATGATGCTTCTGGTCTTCGGATTTTGATGCTAGGTATGGTTGTTCCCTTGCTGGTCTTCCCATTCCTTTTATTGCTACACCGGAGTGTCCTTAATGCCCTCAGCTCGAACCCCCTTTGTTCAAATCAGTTCTCGAGCCATGTTGATTGCATCATGCATAGTCGCAGGCTTTTGAAGATAGTATAGTAAATAAAGTTATAAGTAGTTAGAAGTATACATTTCCTTTTGGACCACCCTCAGGAAAATATACTTTGATCATTGTACTTTTTCTTAATCTTTTTCTTTTCAGGTTGACACCATACTCAGGAAGTGACACATCTAACCAGTTTCATGGAAGCGGATTTGGTGATATGCCTCATCGATGTCATATCCTTTCAAAAGTCAGAGTCCAAAAGTCTTGTTCCATCTTTTGGATTTAATTATTTTTTTGAAGTTACTGGGGTAAGTATTCAGTAGTCATCATCGGCGTTTACGTTGTTTGCTCTTGGGGATTCTGATTCGCAACATTAGCAAGTCTTAAAGTTTGACATTTCCGTTCCACTAGGTTTATTCCCCCCCCCCCCCCCCCCCCCCCCCCCCCCCCCCCCCCCCCCCCCCCCCCCCCCCCCCCCTAGAGCAACTTACGTCCCCTTTCGAATCGAACGTGGTACATAGCAAACGTCACGTTTGTCATTTCAGCAAAATTTACAAATCTCAATACTTGCTCATTTCGTGGCAAACCTATGGTTTACAGTCCGTGCGCCGACTACACCTTTCAAGTGACCAATTGACAAGAGGTAGTAAGGCTTCTTTTTGCCATCTTTTTTTTTTCTTTGCCACATTCATATAAATGGTCATTATATAAACATCCTTGGATGCACCTTGGTGCTTAACAGTGCCTCTGCATTTGTGGTATTGATCCGATCAACCAGCTTTGTATTGAGTCAGCTATAGTTTTTTTTCATATTTATTCAATAGCTTTGGCCACACGCTTATTTTTCACTATCCTTTAACAGATTTCTTCTTAAATTTCCTAGGTGGCATGTTTTGGCCCACCACTATACAGAATTCGTTAAGAATTTGTACTAAGGGTATGTAAAGTTCATGGCTCCACTATGATAAGGATGGAGAACAGAGCTGATTAGACTTAGATGAAGAATGATAGAAAAATAATCATAAATTTAATCTGAATAGTCAATATTTATATATCGACCTATACGAATGAATAGTAATACGCTAGGAAGATTAGACATTAAGGGTTCAAAATTTTAAACCAAGTATTATGTTTAAAACTAATAATGCAATAATGATTTATCTGAAAAAGTATAAGTAAGGATCAAGGAATACTTCGCTGCGCGGTGGATATCGGATATATAGCGATGAGGATTCTGCATTTTGAAAATGAAAGAAAAGAAATCTTTAAATTTTGGTTTATAGTACTAGGTTTTGAAATGACCCAGTTCCCTAACCTTGGCTAGATAGTGGTACCAATCTGTAACACTCCCCAAATCGGGGTTCTATATTAAGTTAGCAGGGAAAAAATGGTAACAATGGGGTTGGGTGCTACAGTCAAAGTACAATAATCAAGTTATTGGAAACGACCTCAAAGAGGTACTAGATTTCAGATAATTACATCAAAGTGTATATCCTTCAAAAATATATTCGCGCGACTCGAATGCTCCCAATGCTCAACTAGCAAAATAATAACCTGAGAAAATACACACAAAAACGTCAACAATAATGTTGGTAAATTCATAGGTTTAGGTAAAAATAGTATTGAAATAATTTAAGAAATATTTTAGCAAGAAAAGTAGCGTTACAACATTTCAAAGTATTATTTTCCGAAATTCAAGTAGAGTTTCAATAAATCAAGAAATTGTTTAGTAGTGGACCACAAGAATAAAGTAATAGTAGACTATGTACGTATTCCATAGTCCAAAATAATGTAGACAAGGGAAACAAATTCACCAAGTCTAGAAGAAACATATATTATTGCACTAAGCTCGTGACACCGAAACCTTGACGAAATGAAATGAAATCAAACCAGTATTCGAGGTTTGTGCCCCAAAAGAAATACAGATGTTGCCAAACATCCTACGAATTTCTTCAAATGTTAAATGCGTCAATGGTCAACTAGAAACCACAGCCCAGACGGGGATTGTCAGTCCCGATAGATCTATCCACAACACTTGCGTATACCCAGCAGGTATTTAACGGTTCATGATAAAAATGGGACTTAAATGGCAATATGGTAACTTAGGCAATAGTATTCAGGCAATAATCTGGATAACATACAATTTAAAATACTTATGTCCAATTTGTAAAACAAGCAATGTAATCTCACCCCGTAGAGTTTGTAAAACAATCAAGTAGTAAAATGGGGCTATGAACTCACCTCAGAAGTGAAGAATAAATCGAGTGAATGTCTGAAAACGTGTCACGGAAATATCTAAAAGCAACCTAAGTAAATATGGGTCGTATGAGTACTAAGTACTTTATTCAACAACTACCATATATAATCCTATATAGCTACATCACCATCTAATCGTCTTAATGAAATCATATTTATAAGTTAAAAACATTTATGAATAACACTTTAGTGAAAATGGCGTAATTTTCTCGTTTTAAGTCTGTTTCTTACGTTTCTTATGTCCATGCTTTCGTATTAAGACGAGTTATCAAAATATTACATTTTCATAATTTGGGTCCTCTGATGAACAGTACTTTTTACTGTTCATGACAATTATAAATTTATTTTTATAAGTTTAGTTATCGTAAATGTGGTATTTTATTCGTTTTAGCTCCGATTTTAGTGATTCTTTTGAGCACGTCTTCGTATTTAAAAGTTTTATCTAATTAATGATGTTTTCAAAATGTTATTTACTGATGTGAACAGTAACTTTTATAAAAATAGTTTTATAAAAGTATTTATTATCGTAAACTTTTAATCGTCGTATCTCTTTCGTTATAAATCGGATTTTCGAGTTTCTTACCTTTTTGGAATCCTCATGATATGTAGTATTTTATAAAAATATAAAATATATACTTTTCTTTTTAACTTAAAACAGCCCTTTTGTATTAGTTATATATATATTTATTTATATAACTTATATTATATACTTTTCAACTTAGATAAATTGCCACAAGTCTTCCATAACTCATTATATCCTATGTCTTATATATTATAGTGTCCAATAGTCTATATTTTGTCCAAGTGTCCATGGTATCAAGTCCTTAACAACACTTTTAAATCATGAGCTTTCTTAAGTAAACTTTTAAATTACTAGTTTATACATATACTTTTCACACTTAAACCAACATGGTACAATACTTATATTCCCATCATAACATGATATTAACAACTATATAACATATGAAAAAAATATACAAAATCATGTTCACAAATAAAAGTCCATTTTTCATGTTTAAAAGTATCCTAAATGGTGATTTTGCTATATAGAACTTATATATACATAAAATGATAAATGTAAAGTTATTAAGAGTTTTAGGTAACCTTAATAAGATGTAATATGATGAACAACAAAGTCTAAATTCTTGTTTAGAACCCAAACCCTAGCTTGCACTCTTGAAAACCCTAATTCCAAAGTAAACCCTAATCTTTGTTTAACCCTTGCAAACTCCAACCCAAACCTTCAAATCACTTTAAGGTACCTTAGATATGTTATAGGAATGTATGTAAATGTTGTAGAAAAATTTATATGGATTGTGTGTGGTGAGGGTTTTTGAGTCGTGGCTTTTGAGGAGAGAAAGAGAGATGAGAGTTGATTTTTCTTAAGTGTTTTGTGTTGCGTGTTCTTATCACTTAGGAATTCATGTGTTATATATACAAAGGTGGTCAAATATGGTCATAGGAAGTCTCAAGACAAAGGGAGGGTCTTAAGGAAAGTGTTTGGTCAATGTTCCTAGTCAAGACTAAGCCTTAATGAGTCTTATGCTTCCTTGTCTCCTCAAGTGTAGATTATCCCATGAGATTTAGGAAGCATGACTAGAAATATAATTTTGGTCATAAGGAAAGTATAACTTGCATTTTGTGTAAGTTGTAGTTTATTTAAACATAAGGTATACTTTGTAAAATGTATACTTGAGAATTTATATGATCTAGCTCATCTTCTTTATAAAGAATTCGGCTCAAGTGACTCTCATGGGTAAAGTTTTATAAACTTTTGAGCATTGGATATAAACATAGGTATTTGTTGAAGCGTAGATTAATTTTAGTGGTTCCGGGTATGCCTAAACGTAATTTATCGCGAAACGTAAACGTTTTACGTAACCGATAAAAATAAAACATAATAAGTTAATATTACTTTAGTAAAAATAGTATAATGATTGATTGACGTAAACTTTAATTTGTTTGGTGCCCGTTTACGTTGATTGTTGATTTTTAGTTTACGCGATTTAACGTAATGATTAAAATTAAAAGCAAACGCGTACGAGAAGAAAAATAAATAAATAGTGAATTAAATAACATCATACATTGATCTAAAATACGAATTGTTACATTCGGATATGCTGTTTTTGGTTATTGGTATATTTCACTGGTCCTCCCGTAAGTTGATTTCTCGTAAGAATATGTTGATCGTTATTTTGGATAAGACCTTACGTTTTCTTTTGGGTACGTAACGTCTTGCATGAGTTTTCTTGTACGAGTTTGTTTGATTTTATTTTGAGTATATGGTTCCTAGTATTTTTCTTCGTTTTCAAACAATAGAATTGTGTTAGAGTCTGTACGGTGTTTTACGATCCCTTTTGGTATTACGGCGTCCTTTGTTTGAGTAACATATTTTATAATTGATGTCTAATTATAAAAACCCTTTGGAAGTATTGTATTGGTGTTTGGAGAAAACTGTGTATAAAATGATTTTTGTAAATAGATTTTTTATTATAAAAAGCAGGTTTAAAGTGATTCATAGTGATAAGGTACGATACACCATTAGATAATTATCTCTAGATTTTTTTATGACAACCAGAATGTATTTTTCAAAGATTACATTTAAGACAATTTCATTATTATTTAAAATGATTTTTATACTTAAAGTGACTTTCTTAATTTAAATTGATTTTTATAAAAACATTATTTAATTTGGCTTTTCGAGTAAAGTAGATAACTGGTATAAGAATTTCCGTCTTTCGTATTGATATTTTTTTATGTGTTCATTTGTCGTGGTACGCCTGTTGATTTTCTTTTGTTTGCGTTTTCACTCGGTGCATATACGTATCCTTTCTTTCAAAGGATTCTTATGTCATTTGATCCACGTCTATTTGCATATGTGGAATCTCCTATATGCATTCTAGTCTTTGACTCGATATTCATTAGTTATCCTACTCGATTGTTCGTAACCCTTGCCGTTGAGTCGTGGAAGCTTTGATGTAATTGTGGGAATGGACTGGTTGTCCAAGAGGAAGTTTGTGATAGTATGTCATGAGAAGGTGGTTAGAATACCGTTAAAAGATGATGAGATACTTCGGGTTCACGGTGAACGTACTCAAGGAGTCGTGAAAACCTTAATGAACACAAAGGTAGATGAACCAAAATGGAGTGATATTTCCGTCGTACGAGATTTTATTGATGTGTTTCCGGAAGATTTGTCGATGACCACCACGACAACAAGTTGAGTTCCACATAGATTTGGTTCATGGAGCGACACCAGTCGCGAAGTCTCCATATCGTCTAGCGCCTTCGAAAATGCAAGAATTATCTGAACAACTTTAAGAGTTGCAAGACAAGGGTTTCATACGACCTAGTCATTTTCCACGAGGAGCACCTATGTTATTCATGAAGAAGAATGATGGTTCTTTTTGCATGTGTATTGATTATAGGGAGTTGAATAAATTAACTGTTAAAAACTGTTATCCACTCCCTAGGATTGATGACCTGTTTGATCAGTTACGAGGAGCATGTCCTTTCTTAAAGATCGATTTTCGGCCAGGTTATCTTCAGCTATGAGTGCATGAGGATGCCATTCCAAAGACCGCTTTACGAACGAGATACAGACATTTTGAGTCTACGGTTATGCCTTTTGGGTTAACCAATGCACCAACGGTTTTCATGGACTTAATGAACCGGGTTTGAAAACAGTACTGAGGTGGGTTTGTCATCGTATTCATTGATGACATTCTGACCTACTCAAAGTCGAAGGAAGAGCATGAAGTTCACTTGAAGTTAGTGTTGGGTTACTGAGGAAGGAGAAGTTGTATGCGAAGTTTTCTAAGTGCGAGTTTTGGTAGGAAGTGTAATGGATGAGGCCCATGCATCAAGATACTTGGTACATCCGGGAGCAGATAAGACGTACCATAACCTTGGAGACATGTATTGGTAGCCACGTGTAGAAAAGGATATAGATACCTATGTTAGCAATTGTCGGACTTGTTTAAGAGGTGAAGGCTAGAATGTCAAAGACTTTTGGCTTGCTGCAACAGCCTAAGATACTTGAGTGAAAATGAGATAGAATCACCATGGATTTTATCACTAAATTTCCAAGGTCAAAGTAGTGAGTATGATGTGATTTGGGTGATGGTCGATAGATTGACCAAGATAGCTCATTTTCTAACTATACAAGAAGAATTCAAGATGTGAAGTTGGTAAGGAATTATATTGATGAGATAATAGCAAGGAATGGAATTCTGGTGACGATCGACTCAGATTGAGATGGATGAATTACCTCGTGGTTTTGACAGACGCTACAGAAAGTGTTAGAGATGCGATTGGATTTGAGTACTGCTTAGCATCCTCAAGCGGATGGACAAAGTGAACGTATGATTCAGACTTTGGAAGATATAATGAGGGCATGTGTTATCGATTTTTTTGTGGTAGTTATCATTTGGGCATTCAGTGTGATCCGTTTGAAGCTTTGTATGAAAGGAAATGTAGGTCGCCTGTGTTATGGGCAAAGATCGGAGAGGGCAGTTTGATTGGACCCGAGCTAGTACTGGAGACGACCGATAAAGTGGTATTGATTAAGGAAAAGCTCAAAGTGGCAAGAGTTGGTCAAAAGAGCTATGCTGATAATAGGCGCAAGCCCCTGGAGTTTGAGATTGGAAAGCAAGTGTTATTAAAAGTGTCGCCTTGGAAAGGTGAGATGCGTTTTGAAATCCTTAAAAGGATTGGCCCTGTGGCTTATAGGTTAAGGTTGCCTAAGGAATTGAGTGAGGTGCACGACACATTCCATGTGTCAAATTTAAAGGAGTATTGGACGGATGCAAATATGCACGTGCCTTTGGAAAGAATTAAGGTACACAAAACCCTTCATTTTGTTAAAGAACCTGTCAAGATTATTGATCATGAGGTTAAAAGTTTGAAGCCTAGTAGGATTTTGATAGTTAAAGTCTGATGGAACTCGAAGCGAGGTTATGAGGATTTTATGAAAACTAAGTATCCACACGTACTCATTGAGCAAGTTATAGTTGGAAGTACTAATTAAAGTTGGGTACATAGGGTTACTGGAAGACCTTAGTGCACCCTTAAATGTTCTTATGTGGTTTGGTTAATGTTATATTTTGAATAAACTCGAAGTCGAGCCGATTCTTCAAAAACGTTGAGCTTTGTAACAACTCATAACTTAGTTCCAAGACAGTTCTTGTTTGATGAGTTGCGAGGTTAGGTTATGAATGACGTTGTTACACAACTTAAGGGTTTTGACGAGTTTCCTCGATGACGGGCGATGTTCATGTAGTTGGATGTTTATTTTGCTTAGAGTTGTTATGCTGCTATTTGTACCCTTGTATGGGCAAGCGAAGTTGTAAGCAGTGGGTTTCCCGCAATTGTTAAAGTGCGTTGGAATTCAAAGCGTGGTCCTGAATTTACATGGGATCACGAGGACCATATGAAAGCTAAGCATCCTTAACTGTTTGTTGCTAATACTGGTGAATCTAGTAGTTAAATCTCGGGATGAGATTTCCCTAAGGAGGGGATACTGTGACAACTATGCTATGAGCAGGTTAGTCAAACCGTTAATATTAACTTGAACATCATTATGTGTTATATAATTTTATGTTTATGTGATCTTATGTGAGTTTGGTTACCAATCCATGGAGCGTCATTGTCTCAATGTGATTGAATTTATAGTTGATGGGCATTTCATTTGTTCATATTTTAGTGACAATGGAAATGATGGTATAATTTTTATGTGTATATGTATTTAGGTGTAAATATTATGTATTTATGTATTTAAATAATAGGTATTCGTGAGAATAGAAAATTTAGTGTAGAAATTTAGATTAGATGGATTTTAGTAGAAATGAGTTAGGAAAAATATATTTAGAAATGAATTTAAAAGTATAAATTAATTAAGCTATTTTAAATTTGAAAGGTTTTAAAAGTAATTAAAAAGGTTTTATAAAAATCAAAAATTAATGGTTTTTGTGTAAATAATAATAATTAAAAAAATAATAAATAAATAAAGGGGTGTTTGTTCAACCGGTTTGGGAGAAAGAAGGAAAAAAGGAAGACCAATTATAGTCAAGCTAGGATTCTAATTAGGCATTATCTTAAACACTTTACAAAGCCTATAAATACAAACCCTCTTCCCCTCTTTCTTGTGTTTTAGTCGATTGAACCCTAAGTTTTCTTAATCTTCTTTAATTCAATCTTCTTTAAAAGTATGTAACAATTTAATGATGGAGTTAGGGTTATATAAATTATGTAATTAAAATATGTTAGACTAATTAGGATTGATTGGGGATAGATTAGTTGTGTGTTGATGCTTTCGGTTAGGATTAGATCGCGCTAGTTTAGGATTTTGTTTTGACCAGAATTTTAGGTCATGTTGTTCGATTGATATCTCAATGATGGTAACGTGTATTGAGGTGTTTCTTGAGGCTAAGAATAATTTCAGAGAGTCTACTTTTCAAAAAGTCCAGCCTCGAACGATTTTGAGTTCGGGAAGTTAATTAAAAGTTGGTTACAAGAAAAGTTGTCAAAACAGTAAATACGGGACAAAATTAGGTCATGTTTGGGAGGGTAAAACCCTAGCTTAAAAGTGGAATTAGGGTTAGACAATTGACAGAAGTTAAGTTCAATATGTATATAAAGAAACCCCAAAAGGATAGCTTCTGATTGTATGTCTAAGTAGGGTAATTAAGGCCATACTTTTTAGTGTGCAATCAGGCCCGAAATTAAGTAACTTGTGATGTTGAATTTTTAGAAAATAGTTACACTTAGTATTATTTTTTCAAAAAAATCATGGATGATTTCAACCCATTAGAGATATAGGAGATCCGATATGAAGATCTAGTTAGGTGTTTTAGTATTTTATTTGTGGTCCGGAAGTGACTACAAAATTCAATCGGAAACCGTGAAATTTGAAGTTAATGAATAAGGTCATATAGGGTATGAAAATGATATGGGAGTAGTATCTAAAGGATTATAAACATATTGTAAGGTTTAGAAGTCCATCATATGATTGTTACATTTGTTTGGGCATTTAGCCTAACCGAGTGTAACTTGTGTTTTGGATCGTGGGTAACGTTTCTACCTATATTATGGCTTCGGGTGATGATTCTACCCAAGTGTTGTGTGTTTTGGATCGTGGGTAACGTTCCTACCTATATTATGGCTTCGGGTGATGATTCTACCCAAGTGTTGTGTGTTTTGGATCGTGGGTAACGTTCATACCTATATTATGGCTTTGGGTGATGATTCTACCCAAGTGTTGAGTTTTAGATCGTGGGTAACGTTCCTACCTATGTTATGGCTTCGGGTGATGATTATACCCAAGTGTTATGGTTTTGAGATTATGGTTTCGGGTGATGATTCTACCCATGACTTTGAGATTTTGGATCGTGGGTAACGTTCCTACCTATTGATGTGAGATATGCTTTGTGGCATTGGATCGGGGGACACGTTCCGTCCTAGTTATGGTTGTTTTGTACGTATGCATGTTAGCCTGTATAATAGTTAGCTTAAGTGTCCTGCCATGTTTTGTTTTCTTAATCACAGTAATTTGCTTAAAGCTTGATTGTGTGTCGTAAACCTATGACTCTCACCAACCGTTGTGTTGACGTTTTTAAGCATCATTTTCAGGTGAGCATGTTGAGAATTTTGAAGCTAAAAGTGGATAGAGAGAGACCATAGGATTGCATATGGAGCCTATCTCCGGATTTTTCGTTTCGTACTTGTTTAATTGAACTGCGTTTGATTTTCTTAGGTTGTGAGACAATGTTAAGTCTTTGTATTGATGAGACCCTTTTTCATTAATGCAAGATTCTTTGTTTTCGGTATTATCACGACATATCGTGTCTTTTATATTTTGATATGCATGTAGTGATTCTCTATTGTTGACACCATTGTGTTGTGATAATATCCATGAAGTTACGCCTCGTGTTTCCGCCTTGGCGGGGTGTGACACAAACCATGAAGTCTGCCCACGTTAACTCTATACGACGTCGTTCTGTTACATCTTCTAACGAAGCCCTTAGTCGCTCCATACCGAATGTCATGAGGCAACCCTTTTACGCACCCCAACACTATATATACCGGATACCATGACACCGAAGACCATGTAACCGGACAACATGCTTGTCTGACGCACATGTGTGGACCGGACGTCAAGATACCGAAGCACATACCCTCCAACCACCGAAGGGAGCGAGCCAGACCATTCGTGCTCTCCTTCCGCCGAAGGATATCATGTCAAATGAATGATCCGAGCGACACATGCTTTCTTCCACCGACGGAGGTCATACCGAAGAAACGTTATCACGCCGGAGGTATCAACCGGACCACCCATACCTGAGAAACGTTATTATACCGGAGGTATCAACCAGACAGCAGATGAAGATGTTGGGTATGAACCGATTAACACTTACCATCCTCCACCGGAAGAGATGAACCGAACAACATGTACCGTCCTTCACCGAAGGAGATGAACTTAACAAAACTTGCTCTCCTTCCACCGGAGGAGACGAACCGAACATAACTTGTGTGGAATGAGTGATACCATATCGTGAACGAACTCAATTCGATGCCGAAGCACATAGAACCGAACAATACGTATCTTTTAACCGTGGAAGGAGGTGAACAATTTTGGCATGTTTTATAATTGATATTTTGGTTAAAGATTGTATCTGATACTTACTTTGGAATATTTAAATAAAATATTTTGTGTCAAGAAATATGACCACACGACATGAAGTGGACTGATAAAATTGAATTGAAAATGAAACCCATTATTCTCGGCTTTGGTAGATTGAATAGCGGGTCCCACGGATGACGTCAATTTGTTGAAGCAAATTTCCGCCGGGTTGGTCTTGACGCCTCTCGGATACCGTTCGTCGTCACCCCGAACATAGAAGTAAGCTGTCAATCAAGAAAAAACCCGTTAGAAGGGGTCCCGAGGCCGAAGCCCCGGGAACCACCCTCCGACGGTCAAGTCAACGCCTTATATGTAAAGGACTTTATATCAATATATGAAATGAGATGAGGTGAAGTAGTAGATATATTCTAGAGAGAGAGAGTAAAGAGGTAGAGAGAGAGTGTGAGAAAGCTCTACCCTAGAGTTGGGAAAATGTTGTTTATATAGGCCCAACATTTTCACTTCCGACCCCTAAAGATTATATGACCTGCTAAATAGAACCAAACATACATAAAACACCAAACTGTTAGAAATAAGTGCAGGAATGCCCCCTGCACTTTTAATTAACCATGAGACCGCATAAAGTAGCCAACATTTCTAAGGGCCCGTTATCCCTTGGTTTATTAGACGGATCGGGTTTATCAAATCACATACGTCAACAGATATGGATATAAATGATGCGAAATTATATGGATATGAATATAGATATAAATACGACTCCAGCTCATCTATATCCGATCCACCGCAATCTCTAACCCGAAAGCAACTTGTTTGTGAGAGAGTAAATTGCTAAAATCATCATTTGTCATTTTACGAAATCACATGTATAGTCAAATTTTTTGGAAATGCATTTGTCATCCCTGCGAGAAACTTTTGGTTTAATTTTATGTCTTGAAGTTTCTTTTCTGAGTTTTCTCCTTTTTTTAATCTACACGAAAACTTTTGGTTTAACATATATGGTTGAGGAGATGGTAACACATGTTATGATGAATGTTTTATTATATAGATAATTATATGACACACAACAAGTGCCACAGGAAAAATGACATATCTTAACACGGATAATGGCATCTGCAAAGTTCAACAATCGGCATGCAACCACCAGAGGCCGTAACTCCTCTTTTAGCTATGCATTGGATCATGCAAACGTTTTCTTGACACATCGGAAAAATCGGCCAAAGCTCTCCGCATCCTCCTATTATACCAAGTATCATCTCGGCGCCTAAATAAGAAAGCAATCAAATACTTTTAACAAATAAGAAAGCATGGTTAAACTTTACACTTTATAAAATATGAACATATTTAATTATTTATAAAAGTGAATATATGTTCTTTTGACCACATCAGATTTGTAAAGATTAGTTACCAGCCAATGTGAGTACTGAGTATGATCAGAAGTGCAACATATAGTTTGAAGGATGTCATGTTTTTTTTTTCTTTTTCTTTTTTGATTTCTAGAGATTAATTAACTACAATGAGTCAAATTGGTCAAGTTTTATAAATTTATTTGAGGAAATTAGATGGTACGTAACAAAAATGTAGTTGCCAATAAACGAATGTCATTAAATATGAATTTGTTTAAAGCATATGAAGTCATGAACTATACCTATTTAATGGTTCGAGCATATAATTTGTTACGTATGTCCTTTGTAACCCTTAAAACCTTATTTCCTAATGATAACTCTTCACTCTTGGGTACAATACTTTTTCACTTTCAATATCAGGTATCCGATTTTGCGCTGATGGTGGATGAGGGAAAACAACCATCATATCTACTCATACATATATGATGTCAAGCAACATACAAACAAAAGACACGAATCATTACTCAGAATTGCATAACTACACTATAAAATGCATTCTCTATATGTTAACTGATATGTTGTACAATGCCGGCAACCACTGTGCATGCGTGTGTATTTTCGAAGCAAACACATTTACATAAGATCGCTGACGGGTAAAAATAGCAACCAACTCTTCACACCAGTCATTAGTCAAAAAGGTGGCAAAGAATATGCCAAAAAACGAAATTAGTTGCCAACTAGGGATGTCAAAATTGCCAAAACAGCAATCACAATGATAATATTGAGGAAATAGTTCGATTGGAGAGGCTTATCAGGGCTTCCACCAAAGCCTACATACTCTGAACGAATCTTCTGCTTCATTGCATCTGAAAGCTCTCTCTGCAAATTCAAGTAAGCAAGGCTCATTGAACTTACCATCTCCATTTCCATTATTATGACTCCCAACTTTTATTTGATGATAGCTTCATTCTTGCTTTATTTTAAAAACATTGTTTAAATATACAAGATAGTTCTTGTATCTTAATCCTGCACGAACCATGAAACAGGATAAATCTAAAAAAATGTGTAAAAACCAAATCTTTTTCTAGGTTATAGACTTCTCATGGACTGATGCAAATTCTCTATAACTATTGATTTAAAAGATTATAATAGAAAAAGATTTGTAGTATGTAGTTTATAAAACCTTTCCGGATGAGTACTTGGCAGCGACAAACTTCTCACCAACTGGTGCTGCAGGTTCATCATCTATTGAAAAGCCCTGACAAGGATATCAAACAAACGTGTCAGGTATGCTCTTATTTTCAATAATAAAAAAATAAAAAATAAAAACTTTATAATAATACATTGCATCCTCCAAACACTCCATCATAATCATGGATTTCATCTTTCTTACAAACACACACATGTTCAGTTTTCGGGTTACCGGTTATTAACCTTACTGCCACCTAACCTAACATGTTCAGTTTCTTATATTATAAAAAAAAATAATGAGTACCTCCATGTTAATAACATCACTATTGAACATAAGAGAAATTGATTAATTTCCACTTGCAACTTTAAACACTTGATTGGTTGCTAAAAGAAGCGTTGGGAGACAGATAATGCTAATGTTGCAGATTATGCAGCCTTAATAATAAAAAGAGGTTGGTGGCACCTAACGCCGAGTGTTATAAGGCCCTACACAGTTTATGTTAGCTTTGTCATTCCATGGCTATTCCCAATCGATACCAGTGTTATACAATCAATAAAGAGATATGCTAGGATCACATAAATTTTAGAAAAGATATTTCACACTATCATGCGTTTGAATTGTCCAATGGATGTACAAGAGAGCATGACACATCATTTTGTGAAAAATATTTTGTAAAACTTATGTGAACCTAGCATTTCTCTAATATTTCATGCTTTCAATGAAACTTCGATGTAAAAGTAATTGGTAAATCATTTCCGAAAACTTGGTTAATTTAGTGTTCTAGACAGTAGACCTATATAGTTCATGATGGTTGGTTAGTGACAAAAAGATTGAAAACTCTCTGAAGGAGCGCAAGTGTAAGCTGGCTTTACAAATATTGAGCGTTTATCTGGCTCATAATTTTCTACGGGAAAAAAAAGCACTTTAATGACAGCAAATAAGAATAGTATAGCTGAATCTGACAAACCTCAGCGGGGTCAAACTTAGCTCCAAGGTTGCTGAGTTTGGCGTGCGCTTCGGCGTAGTCAGTGAAGAATGCTTTTTCATCTTCAGCATACTTCTCACCACGCAAATACCTGAAAAACCAAGTCATTTCTTCTACAATAAATAAAGAGTAGACACAAAAAGAATTGTTAGACATCCACACATTATTTTTGCTTCACCATAAATGAAGGATCAGTCAAAAAGAGGCAGCCATCATATAGGCCAAACTAACAAGATCCTCATCTCTATTTTCTCTTAATGTCCTGTACAAATGTAGAATTGACCAATTATCATACTGGAAAATATAGCTACTTTTGTATAGATGGAAATTGATAGAAAAAAGGGGTGGGCAGGACGACGAGCGCATGCAATAAGGTAAAACTATAACTGGATCACCTTGAAGTAGGAATTATCAAAGCGTAGCCACTTTACTGTCCACGATTGTCCTCCCGGGGCTCCGGGGCCTTCTTTCTGTTACATATTCATCATCCAATGTAAATATAAGGAAGTAGACCAAGATAATATCACAATGGCAAAAGCAAGCTTGCCCTTATATGCGTGAATACAAACTGGGATACTGCAAGTTGGTGTGGGGTGGGGTGGGACAGGGTGAGAAGAATAAAGGATACCCAAATAACCATAAGAGCTCAGAAACCATATACCAGACTATCAGAATAGTATATGACCATTCAGAAACCAAAGTGGAAGGAAAAGACTAAAGAAGTTTTATGTTTCTAGTTTCTAGATCCATCGTTTCACCGTTATAACTAATAAACCAGGGTGCTAAGGTCCCATTTTTATAAAGATTAATGCTTCACATACCCGCCCCTGATTTCAATGGCCTCCCATAAACAATTAGGCTTGCTTATTAGAAACATTTGTGAGTAGATATTATTTTATGTAGCCATAACTCTAGCTACATACTGACATAAGTAATTGACTACTGGTTATGAGAAGAGAAAGCCATTGCCTAGATGACAGATTTACTTTCAACAACTGTGCATAATGTTTGTTTAGCATTCTGTTATAAAAAAGGTACCGTATATTTGGTCTCTGGCTTGCCCCAGCCACTGCGTTCTGGTCTGGACCTTCCCAGAGTGTGAGCCCCAGATAATGCAACTATGTCCTGCAGAAGCCATAAATAAACATCATATTCCAATTACAATGGTCATTCAATGTATAGAGATAAAGATGCAAACCTTATCACTCAGTCCCATCCTGTAAAAGACAGCACGCAAGTGATCAGCTGGTGAAGGAGGGCCAGCATCTAAACATAAAATGGAACACGTTAGAAGCCAAGCAACAATATCTGGTAAAAATGTATGCACGTTTGTACATGATACATTTAAATCACAACTAATCCTGTCTGCTGACCAAAATTGTTTCTAATTAAATTAACCAGGAAGTGAAAAAAAGGAAGGAAATTATCTAGCTATTGGTTGCTAAATTTATTTGCAACTTAGATCCCTATCGGTGACTGTCTACAGCCTACCTCCCCCATATCCTGCTGGGTATTGTTTTTGTTGTTGTCAGATCCCTATAGTTCAAAACTTCAGACCGGTAAGACCGCAATAATATTTTCAGAAGGAAATCAGCTAAATAAAGATTGACTAAATTCAATGACAGACGAATGGGAGACTTGCAACAGTGGTAACCAGTCACCACGAACCAATACATGGTGCCAGATGTGCTGTCCGAAGCTATAAGTGATCTTATCATTAAGAAGACATGGAATCATCACCATTTATTGTACGTCGCAAAATCTTGTCTCAAGCCCATAGTGTGAAATGATGGTGGCTACAAAAGACTGTTCCAAAATGTTATAAGTTATTTTTGCATATTCATGACCCTAAAATTCATCTGGACCTAAAATAAATCATGTAACCAAGCTTCGCATTACAATTGTAAGATGAAATTAACCCTAGGGTGTGGTGCTCAAGGACATTAACCCTAGGGTGAGGGTGCTCAAGAGAACCCAGGTAATCAAGTTTCCTGAAACTTAAAATCCTGGTTAGTGTTCGAGTTTTTTCCCTAGCTGAAGTCTCTGAATTCATTACCTACGTCATTGCAGCCTTATTGTTTTTTTGTACTTGACTCGATATAACATTAAAACTCTGATTTATGATATCCTTTATCTGTAGTATTATGCCTTCACATGTATAAGTGGCATACTTTAAGGGAATTCATAAGCACTTCAGCATCCCCCTTGACAAACTTCCAAAAGATGAAACATGGATGTTGGTGACTCCACCACCGGGAAATCACTCCATCAATTGTGAATGTCATTTGTAGAATTTCTATCATCCAGACAGCTTCCTTCAGAGAAAAACTAACTAATCTTACAGCTAAGGGATTCCTTTTCTATAGCCAAAATGGCTTACATCAGGATGCTCTAGCTTATAAATGGCATTCTAATGGATCAACTTTATTAAGGTTTTAATGTCTTGAAAGAGGACTCTTATTTCAAATAAATAGCTGCAGATGTTCTATGTGAGTGTGGGTTAATACCTATTAATTTACCTTATGACGCAAGGTGGAATTATCATATCGAAGAATAGAAGCTGAACAATAATCCACGGAGCTATTGTGTTGGGACTTGTTGGCAAGCTCACATATCAACTCCGTGTACTGCTATCTGTTGTTAGTCTATATGTCTACTCAGGGCTGTAAACGAACAGGATGAACACGGACGGAGCCTTGTTCATGTTTTCGTTTAATTTTAGCCGGACAAATAAACGGACACGGTCACTTAAACGGACAAATTTTCTCGTTCATGTTGTTTATTAAGAAATAATGTTGTTCATGTCCATTTATGTTCGTTCATTAAGACACTAAACGAACATAAACAAACGAACATACACGAGCGAATATTAATAAACATAATTTACAAAAATATACAGACTATTGTGTTTTATAAGTGTTGTTTTGTATAAATAAAGCAACTTTAAAACTATATAATAAAAAGATATGATAGACGAACATAAACAGTTATAGGATCATAAACGAACGAATAATCGGACGTTCACGAACATATGAACGAACAAGACTTTTTTTCATGTTCGTTCATTTAACTAAACGAGCGTAAAATGTTGTTCATGTTCGTTCATTTATTATAAACGAACTTTTTGCCGAACGGTTCATGAAATGTTCACTGAACCAGTTCGTTAACAGCCCTACATCTACTCTATACAATAGCTTTCGAGATTTTTCAGTATTTTCCCATGACTGAAGAGTACTCTGTACTCCTGAAGCCTTCACAAAAGACTAGAGAAAAAAGCACTGATACGCTGACCGATCTAGATGGCTAGTGACATGACGATCTACCAATGTGTGTGTATCGCATAGCTTGTATATTAACACATATTTCATCCGTATGTGTATGCATACACACACACAAACGTGTTGGTATTAATGTCGGTGTGTATGCAGGTGTATACACCAATATATACGCATAGAACCGTGTGTGTATTAAGATATACACGTGTCTATGTGTATATGTACCACGCATATATGTGTGTACATATACATGCTTGTATATGCCCATACATACTTCTTTGTATATACCATGTCACATGTCTATGGAAGGAAGGTGGTAACCATGTCACGTGTGTATGTGTATAAAGACACGCAAATGCATGATAAACATGTTCATGCATATGTGTACAATATACCTGTGGAAAAAAAGCATCCAAGTGTTGTATTATATGTGTATATATAGCCATGTGTATACAGGTGTGTGCCTTTACATACATATACCGTATATATAATATGTTGGCATATCTTAGCAAATGTACATATTAACATTGGGTTTATATATAAATGTTTATATAGAGTTTTTGTCGTTGTGTGTATCATAAAAGCAGATGGATGTAACCACAGAAGCACAGTAGGTAGCTACATATGGGGCACAGTCTATTAGGAATCGTACCTGGGAGTCTTCCTTCTTCAGGACATTGTTCAGGTCCAGAGACATCAACTCGCCCATACTTCATTGGGATCTTAGGACCTCCAGCCTCCTGTGATTGTTAATTTGCACCAATCAAAATGAAAGTTAAATAACTTTTTATGGTAATATAGCAGGAGGGCTCTAAAAGTGACCTCCACAGCTGTAGCACTAGCCAATTGGAACAAGTCGGCATAAGTCACGCCTGTGTACTTGTCTTTGATCGGCTGTAGAAGCTTGAGCGCATTTACAAGCCCTGTAATGCCAACCAGTTAGAAAATAGCACAAGAAAACAACAAAAAGTAAAACCAATGAGTATCATCACTTGCCAGCATTGGCTGCATGTTTCTGTTCAACATCAAACCTTAGGCTTCCATTAGCTCCACCTCTTTGAGGCCACTCTTCAATATTCTTATTGTAGGTACCAGCATCATGCCATCCTAGGCGAACCTATAACCACATGAAGAAACTCAAATGACATGTAACTCTCCATCAACTATAGTGCAATTACATGTTGCATTCATAAGTCATATAATAAATGCGCAGGAGAACACATGCATCACAGAAACCAAAGGGAAGTGCAAGAAGACAGCTGTAAAGTCTATAAATTTAAGTTCATGTGCATCACAGAATGATCAAACAATAAAAAAGATACAACAAAACCAATCATGAAATTGTTGTACAAAGCATAAGAAGTGCCTCATTATAAACAAAGACTGACAATTGCATCATAGATCAGCTTAATTTGTCTGTGCTTTTGGAATCTTTCTTCCAGTTCTACAGCAGAAGGTGTTAGCTGCTTCAGCAATCAGGTTCTATTAGGACTAGTAAAGTAGCAAGATACATTTCACGTATAAATTTAACTTCTGTTTATTCTTGATAGCAAGTGTAACTGAAACCCCCTAATGGAAGAGGGAAGAAAGAACCGAAATCTGGGACTGGCATCTCCTTATATTATAATGAATCTTGCATTTTAGTTTGTCTAAAACAGTTGCTCCTTGAAGTTGTGGTTATCAACCCTGAGACAACAAACTTATAGTGAAACCTAGTAGATCATACAGCCACCCTCCGGACACAGGTCCAGTTGTTTGCAGGCATTTCATTTAGAAACGAACCCATCTAATAATCAATAACGTAAGCTTATAAATACAGAGTTTCATCCTGCCTCATTTATATGTGATACTGGAAAGACCATAATGATCACATTTAAGTACAACAAGATGGACAAAGTACTCCGCTGTCAGGCTGTCATTAGCATTATAGTAGCTTCAGCAATGTATAACGTATAAACCTAGAAGGTCAAATTTCTATGTTGCGAACGGAGCTGTAGGCTGATGCAAGACACTAAGTGTGTGGGCCCTAGATCTTTTTCTTGTTTTTTTTGTTTACTCGTCTGATTGTCGTCTATACCTATACTTTCCGGATGGTGCTAACTACATAGAGCTTGGTATTTGGTGGGCAAACTTTGAGCCATTGAGCTTGATTATAATAGTTACCGCTGTATCACATTAACATAGAACATTAAAGACAAGTATTATACTTGCCTTGACCCTCAAGTTAACCCTAAACAACAAATTAAAGTTGTCCAAATCACCAATTGCTAATTAGATTATATTAAACAAGACAAACACTAGAAACCAGCAACAACTTACAAAACTCCTTAGTTTTTGTCTTTTTCAATATAAGAATATACAGAAACACCAAAAACTAAACTAAACTAAACTCCGCATCCATTACTACATATTACAGTAACTCTTATGCCAAATTCTAATAATATCCAACAGTTTAGCAGTAACTAACAAGTTATAGATCTAGTTTATAATTATATATCAAAACAGCAAAACAAGTAAACAAGTAAAAACATTAGTGATGAGTATTAACCAAAATAGGATGACAAAAGGTAGTTTTGAGAAGCTCTTTGATATCTTCTCTAGCAGTCTTTAGTTGAGCAGGATCAGACGCAAAACATTTTGTAGTCACCACTGTTCCTAACTTGCCACCAGATACATTAACCGTCTTCAATCCTCTCTGCAATGAATCAACAATTAAAAAAAATTCATAAATACACATATTTTCTTTTTGAGAAATTCACAAAACACCCAATTCTCCAATACGGGTCGTTCAAATACGTAGCTTTTTACTAATAAATAAGCTAAAGTTGAAAATTGACAATCTTAAGAATCAACTTCCTTCAAGATGTGGACAAGAGTTCATTTCATTTTGTAATTGTTTTTTATGTAAGGAGATGTCGCATTAGCTTATTTGGTTGGATTATGAGCTTATTGGGTGCGGCTTACTAAACTTTTGAAAAGTTAATAAGCACGGGCTTACGAAATGAATTGAAAAGTTAATGAGCTGGCTTATGAAGTTGAATGACAAGCTTATGTTCTAGCTTATTATTAGTTATTGAAAAGCCAAAAAAAGAAACACCCCCTAGAAAACTGATTTTTCAGATTTTGAATTAGGCCATGAAATGAATTAGAAAAAAAAAGGTTGAATTTAATAATAATCTGAGAGAAAGAAAAGAAACCGTGTGAGATGATAATCTGAGAGAAAGGGAGGTAGATGAAGAGAGAGAGTGGAATGAGAGAGATGATGGTTTTGCGGTTGAAGAGTTGGTGGTGGTTGGTGGAGACAGTGGAAGAAAGCGGGCGGAGGTGGTGGTGGTGCCGGAGAGAGCCATTGTTATTGGAGGGAAAGAGCTTATTTTGGAAGTAGTAGTAGTAGTTGGTGAATGGCGTCTGGTGGGTATCAAAGAAAGACTTTGTGGTTCAGTCAATGCTCACCAATCATATCTTCTTCGAACACAACACACCAAACTAGGGGTGAGCAGAAACCGCACCGCAAACCGCAAAACCGCAAAATCCGCACCGCACCGCACATTAATTTTATAAAACCGAAAAACGGCACATTGATTATTTAATGTGTGTTATAAGGTTTCTAATGCATATTATCAATAATATTCTATGTAATGTGTGTGTTTACTATAAATATATGCATTGTTATAACTGAAAAAAACAACATTGTAAACAAAAAACCGCAAAAAACCCACATTAATTATATAAATTATAAGTGATGGTGCGGTGCGGTTAATACCCGCACAACCCGCAAAACCGCAATAAAACCCGCAAAACCGAAATCGCAAAAACCGCGCGGTTGCGGATTCTCACTTTTTAAAAACCGCAATTGCGGATGCGGTGTGGTTTTTGCCAAAAATCGCACCGATCCGCACCATGCTCACCCCTACACCAAACAACATACGTAACTTAACCACCTCACTTCAAAATAACTATTCATGCCTTTTTAACATTTTTCATGCCTTTTTTAACATAATTAAATCATCTTTTATTATAACAAGATTTGAAGACTCGTGTTTCGTTGCAACGGGTCTTTTTTGTTGTATTTTGTTAGTTTTATCTTGATTTGTTTGTTTTGGTATATGAAGGTATTTGATAGGCCAATGTTGTTTATGTATCGGGTTTGTTTAGCCTAACGTTGATATAGTTCATGAGCCCATTTGCATTTTAGTAGTGCGTTCTACCTGTTTTGCTATACTTGTGTCGCCGTTTGTTTTATTTTTATATTTTGGGGGCTAGATAGTAGACTCACCATAGCTATCTATGGTGGTTTGTCTCCCACTAATTTTTTTATCTATTTAAACCTTGCTATGTTTCCATTAATGTTGTCGATTGCTTTAAACACTTTTAGTTGTTGGTAGTGTTCTTATTGTTCATCCATGGCTAACTTTCCAAATTTGTCTTTGGATGAAGTCGTTCCTGGAGCTGTTCCTCGGGTTGATAAGGATCGCTTATTGGTTTGGTTTAATCAGGAGGTTCTTGAAGATGTTGCAAGGGTTGGGGAGTACAGGATTTTGTCGTGTGGGTTGAGGGATGTTGTTAGGAAGAGGCATGAGCGTATTGGCCAACTGAAGGCTCTTGGGAGTTGTGAAGATGATATTAAAACTAAATTGCATAAATCGTCTTTAAAGTTTGGTCAATTTGCATGTTTCGTCCCAAACGTTACGAAAGTGCAAGGATCGTCCTGTGGAGAAACCTTTGGTGCAAGTATCATCCCTGCAGGGACGATACTTGCACCAAAGGTTTCACCAAAAGTTTTCTCATAGGGACGATCCTTGCACCAAAGGTTTCCCCACAAGGACGATCCTTGCACTTTCGTAACGTTTGGAACGAAACATGCAATTTTGCCAAACTTTAGGGACGATTTATGCAATTTACTCTTAAAACTGTAAGGTTTTTGGAGCACATGCAGCTGGAGGACATGAAGAAAGGTACCCGTTTGCTGTTGATGATGAAGGAGACTCGGATTAAGATAGGCGAGAAGGCTAGGTTTATCTTGAACCTCAGGGGTGATGTGGTGGCCTAAAGTTGTTTAGGGTAGGTGTTGTAGGTGTTGTTTAGTGGCTTTTGGGTTGGTGTTGTGTCTTTTATTGTATCTTTTGTGGTAGGATGTATGTTAATGGGATCTTATGTATGGTAGTGGTACTATGTGTACATCAATGGTGTGGTGTTTATGTTAGTGTCTTTATGATTTCTCTATGAATGAAAATCATGTATTTACATGTTTTTGTTGTGTTTATGTTTTTTTGCGCAGTTGTAGAGTTTAAATTGGTGATTGTTTAGTCAATAAGTAGATAGACAATTTATATAAGGTTGTTTGGTAGTGTAAATAATTGTATATGGCGACTGTGAACTAGAGATGGGGAGTTATGTTTTAGACTATTACAATGGTATCGGTTTTTGCCCTATCTAGATTGGAAGTGTGATGAGGGTATTACCTTTTTGTTGTACTGTTGTATGCAAATCTTTAGTGTACAACTGTTTTTTTAACAATTTTTGGTGCTTGAAAATCATTCTATAAGTTTTGAGAAGTTACCTATGTATGAATTGTATTTAAAATAATAAGTTCAACCATAGTAATTAAAATGATATACACTGCAAAGTTTTGTAAATGTATGTTAGTCATAGACCGTCCTTCTGGCATAGATTTTCCATTTTGAAATGAATGGTCTAAGTGTGTCATAGATTGTGACCAATATTTCTTGTGTCTATTGTTTTATCGATTTAATTTTTTTGACTACCAGTTCTTTTGATATTTCGTAGTCAAATTGTCGATTTTGCTGCATAAGTTGTCAACCTATTTCAAATGGGATTTTTTTTCTAAGTGTTGATGTGTGTGGTTATATTGGTTGATTGATGGTGCTAGACATCTAGTGAACTCATTTATTGTATTTATTATGATGTAGTGTGTAGATGTTGCTACCTTGACGGTTTCGAATGTTTAATTTGGATGATGAAGATTACTAACAGTGTTTTTGCTATTTTATCTCCATATGTGTTGTTGATGTTTTTTAGAATGAAGGTACACCAACTTTCTTTATGTTGTTATTTTGCTATAATGTTTGACAATTTTATGTTTGGAGCACATTGTTTATTTGCAAAGTAATTGTTATCATAGATTCACCCTTTGAACAATGATCCGGAGGCTTGGTAAAATGGAAAAGAAATTGAGCCATGTTTATTAGAGAGAAAAGAGAATAGATAGAAAAAAGAAGAAGGGAGTGTATGTGTATGTGTGTGGTTTAATAGAGAAAAAGGAACCACACACCCCACACACACTCACACTTTACATGTGAAACTCCTTTACCCTCCATGGGAAGTATGGAAGGAGTCTTTATGTCCGATAACGACTAGCTAAAACTAGACCCGACCCGGACTATAAATGATACATGTAATTCCGGATTTGTCACCAATATTTTGGAGCTAACATATCTTCCCCCACATATGCGGCACATACGGAATTATTGAACAATGTTCCTCATCAGGTACATAATACAACACAATAAGTCTTCCACAAAGCGCTTCCAAAGCAGAAGATGTCTGTGAGTTCTCTTGGTTCTTGAAACTTGTATTCCAGCTTGGTTCGTTCATTGTCTTTACTTGTATCAAGGAACCATTGTAGTATGCATGAACTGGATTAAACTTCCCCCCAATCATGCAAGATGTCTTGAACAAGCTTTCTTCATGACTCCGTTTTGGCGAAGTTTCTGGAATCAGCTTTCACCCCCCCTAACTATCCCCTATCTTAAGCGATTCTGGAACTTTGGAAGTAGCTTGAACATAAATTCTACTTTGCATTGACGTGCACAGAGGAGGAATTTTGTAGAAGTCATTCAAACCCTCACCAACTACCACATGCTTCTTGTCATTAGGGGCTTGGTGAATATTCGTTCGGTGGGTGCATGCGAGAAATCAGCAAGCAATTCTTCTACGTGTATGCAGAATACTTCATATCCATTATATGGTAAGTGTCTACACTGCTTCCCCTTAGAAGTTGTACATGGTAACATAAAGTCAACTAAGTCACCAGATGTATCCTTTTCCCCCCTGAGTGTTTGCGTCTCTCGGACGCATTATTGTCTGTGTACGTTCATTTACTCGAGAAGTTCTTTCTAGTTAAGACACAAATCTTGAAAACAAAAGATCATACCCTCTTGACTTCAGAAACCGTATGAGGCGATGAGAAGATCAAGAACCTGGTATAATCTTTCTTTTAAGGTCTTGTGACATGAATGTCATCGAAAGAACTTGAAGATTTTGCTTTAGAACTGTGAAGTAATGTCTTTGTCTTGGAATAGCACAAAAATACTCCGTGAGAAGTGTTGATTAATTCAACCTTTAAACTTCTGGCTAACTTACCAACCTCCGTATTCTGTCGGCTATTGTGTTTTGTTTGTGATTCACATGTGAAGTAAACCCGTTATACCAACTTGAACTGAAGTAAAATCCCTAAATTTGTTACTTAAGCTTGCACTATTGTTGATTGAAGATCGCGTTTGCTAGAAGATTATTCTAAGTGCTTATACTCCATCAAGTATAAGAAGTACCACACCTCTTGAAATTATCCACATCCGACATTCTGCGTGTTGACACTGAGTACTACAACGTAAAAACTCCTTTTAAGTGATTGTTGTCCAGGTCTTCATTCAACCACCCTTAGACGCTGGAAACTAGATAGTCAAGTCTTAATCATAAGAATGTATCGACGGTTCAAGCAAGTTATCAATCGATAAAAATTAGAAGAAAGTCCGATGATAAAATAAGTTGACGCTCTGTGAAATCCCAAACTTCAATTGCAAATAAGGGTATCTCAAATCACTCCGTGATCACTTATGTTCTGTAATCCGAATCTTCTAGCCATTTTATCATTTAAGTGAATCTTTTCAGGATCGGTTTTGGGATTAAGTATTGTTGTTTGTGTGGGTTGTGTTGTTTATGGTTTTGATTGTGTTTTATGAGTCTTGATTCTATGACTTGTGGTGTTTGTTTTTTTCTTTGTTGTTTCTTGTTTTGATTATAATATTCCAAAATTCGGTCATATGCCAAAGTCGTCTCATGCACCTGATGCGAGGTAGTCGACCCTTACGCGGTAGCGAAAAAAAATTTGGGAAATTAGGGTTTCAAAACATGGGTTTTCACTGGTCAAAACGCAATGACTTTAGTCAAAGCAATGAAACCTCTAATTCAAAACGCATCTATCTGATCCAAACGCAATGAATAAAAAATTGGGACAGTAGTAACGTCTTAGTTCAAAACGCATTTGATGCTTCAAACGCAACCAGTTAAATCAAAAACGCAGTGAACCAAAACGCAAACCAATGTCAAAACGAAATGAGTCAAAAACGTCAACCAGTCTCACAAAACGCAATAGTCAAAACGCAGTGTGTCAAAACGCACCGAGTTCAATAACTCAATGAGTCAAAACGCCAGGTAGTGAGTCCAAAACGCAATGAGTCAAAACCGCAATGAGTCAAAACGCAACAGAATGGAATGTCAAACGCACAAGAAGGATCGGAAGTCAAAACGCACAAGAAGAAATCAAACTCGACAAATGATTTGCCAGAGATTAGAGTCAAAACGCAACGACTGAAAAATACGACTGTTTTCCCCAAAAATCGCCCAATAATTCACCTTTTTGACCTCTTAACTTGATTTCTCTTGCAACAATTAGTACCCTATGCATAGATTTGCTTTATTAAACATAAACCATTCACACATCTTAAGCCACACAATTTCGGGTTTGATTTTTTTTATTGACTTCTTTCTTGACCTCGAATTTGATCTTGTTTTAACCACATATAATCAGTAGATAAACAACACGGATTCCCCCTATGCTCTGGTGCCAATTGTTATCATAGATTCACCCTTTGAACAATGATCCGGAGGCTTGGTAAAATGGAAAAGAAATTGAGCCATGTTTATTAGAGAGAAAAGAGAGAAAAGAGAATAGATAGAAAAAAGAAGAAGGGAGTGTATGTGTATGTGTGTGGTTTAATAGAGAAAAAGGAACCACACACACACTCACACTTTACAATGTGAACTCCTACCCCTCCATGGAAGTATGGAGGGAGTATTTATAGTCCCGATATCGACTAGCTAAACTAACCCGACCCGACTATAAATGATAAATGTAATTCCGGATTAGTCACCATATTTTAGGGCTAACAGTAAGGCTATATTAAAGTGTTTGTGTGTATTGGTTATAGAAATCTGGATTTTTATTTAAGTTGATGGCGGTCTTTCACCATTTATCTGCTTGATAGTACCTTAAATTGAATACATCGATTGCATTTTTTAGCATTTTGGAAGTAGCTATTTGTTATTTGATTAGCTGTATTGTGGTATATATTAAATGTGGTTCCTTATAGTATGCAAATTTCTTTTGATTGTGTACTTGTTTATTTGTTGTCTAACATAAATTTCAAAATTCTTTTTTTCCAACAATGTATATGACAGTGTCAATGTTTTTTTTTTTTTTAGAACGGCAAAATTTTATTAAAAACTAGCAAGGAGCTAGAATAAGAATTACAAAGAAGAAATCTCTAAAGGGTTTTGAATCCAATTGTTCCAAGTGACAGGAGACAATTTATTTCTAGATAAAATAATGCATGCCTGAACTCTAGTGTAACACGAGTAAATTAGATGCGTGGGTTTATTTTTAAAGATGACAAGTTGAGATTACGAACCAAATTTTTTTATTTTACAAACTTATTCACTTATACATAATAAATATTATTATTGCATTGGATTTGGGCATTTTTGTTACTTTTAATCATGAAGTAAAACAACTTTGTTGCCTTTAATCACACATTACCTTTACCTGACCCTATCCGACCTGACCCGACATGACTCGTTTTAAGTTATATTAAAAAAAAAAATTTGCTCGATGCCCCCGTGACCAAAATTTCTGGTTCCGCCACTGGCTGTGAGATGATATATTAGACTAAAATAGAGAAATGTAAAATAAAAGTTTAAGAAAGAAGATGAAGATCATTCATAAGGAGTTTTTTTGGATGATCATGGCCTTTTAGGAAAAGTATTTATCAAAATATGTAATCTGTATTTCATATGTGTTCGTCGTTGGCGGCTCTTTTTTCGGTGACACTGATGATGTGCGCTTGTACGGCATGGTTGTGACATCGTCACACGAATCAAAAGAACCAATAAACGATGTGACAGTGTCGTTCAGAGTTTGTTTTGTTGATTGTATTATTCTTATTAATAGTAGCCTCGGCCTCGTTTGTTTATGTCATTGTCCCGCAAGGGGTGATGGTGAAATCATGTTGACGTCGGGATCGTAAAATAAAAAACACATAAAACTCCCTCGAGTGGTGACATCCGAATCTTAGTGTATATCATCATGGTCGCCTGTAAAAAACTCGGCAGCGAGATGAGCATGAATGAGATGATCACATAGATGGACGTGACGATGGCTACTAAGGAGGCTATATCTTCCATAAGTTTTTATGATTTTAAACAACAAGACAGAAAATAATAAAATATTATGCTAATTGTTTTAAAACATGCACACTTTGTTAGATACGTTTTCAGAATACTAGACTCCTTAAATAAACTCCATTCGTAGATGCATGGTATGAACCTTCAAAAATGTTTAATTAAAACATTATAGATATAAAAATTTAAAATATTTTAAAAATAAACAAAACAAAAATGCAGTTCATGAGCACTCACTTCCCCAAAAGAAATGAGACCTCATAGATTCAAGCTTCTTGTTTACAGTAGAAGGCATAGGAAATAAGGAAAGGTAATACGTACCAATGGAACCCAAAACCGACGATATGAGAGTAGCCCTACCACCAATGGATAACATCGAAGATTTCCATTTAGATAACCTCTTAGAGAATTTATCTACAATAGGATCCCAGTTCTTGACATTGGCCATGTTACAGTCAATCGGCAGGCCTAAATATGAAAAAGGGGTTTGCATAGCATTGCAACCCGTAATCAAAGCGGCTTGGCTGACTTCAATAGAAGGAACTCCCACACCAAATAAATTTGACTTGCGGTAGTTAATTTTGAGGCCAGAAACCCGATGAAAGCATTCAAGAATAGAAACCAAGCATTTAATGTTATCACGAGACCATTCTCCAATAAACAAAACATCGTCAGCAAAGAAAAGATGCGAGAGGTTTAAAAGCATTAAACCATTTAAACATCTTATTAAAAACCAGCCGCAATAGCATCTTCAAGGGCGACATGGAGCCCTTCCATAGCAATAATGAAGAGAAAAGGAGAAAGGGGATCCCCTTGTCGAAGACCACGGCTGATGTTGAATTCTCGAGTGGGACTTCCGTTGATCAAGATCGAGGAAGTAGCAGTAGACAAGCAACCCGAAATCCATTTAATCCAAGTATCATTAAAAACCCATAAAGTGCATGACTTGGAATAAAAAATCCCAAGAGATGGAATCAAACGCTTTCTCAAAGTCTATTTTAAAGATCAAAAGCTTGGAATTCTTGCGTTTGCACCATTGAATCGCTTCACTAACCATAAGAGGGCCATTAAGAATTTGTCGGTTCTTTATGAAGTCCGATTGCTCATGACCAATAACCAAATCAATAACCTTGGCTAACCGATTAGCCAAAACCTTCGTAATGATTTTATACTGGGCTCCAATAAGGCTAATAGGGCGGAAGTCGCTAATCACCATAGGGTTAGGAACCTTAGGGATAAGAGCGATAAATGATGCGTTACATCCACGAGGGAGAGAGCCTGAGGTAAAGAAGTCCTGAACAAAGACAACAACATCTTTCTTGATCGTGTCCCAAAACTTTTTATAAAAAGCAAAAGTGTATCCATCCGGGCCCGGGGACTTATCCGAACCACAGTCCCAAACCGCATCACGAATCTCTGTTGCGCAAATAGAGGAAATCAAAAAATAATCTTGAGTAGCGCTAAGAGATCTGTAATAAGGACTACGACTAACAATTCTTGCTACATCCACTTTCTGAAATTTGGATTTAAAAAAAGAATAAAAAACATCCTTGATCTTGAAAGGGTCAGAAAGCCATTGTCATTCATGTTTGATCCCATGTATGGAAAGGTATCTGCGTTTTTGATTGACAGAAGCATGAAAGAATTTGGAGTTTTCATCCGCCTCAATACCCCATTTGATCTTCGCTTTCTGAGAATAATCTAAGCTTTCTTTTGACTCAATGTTGCGAAGATCTGTAAGCCAAGTGACTCGTTGAGAGTCAAGCACGAAATTATTAGTCCTTCTAGCAATGGCGTCATCAAAGTCTTTTATTTTCTTCAGAAGCTCGCTTTTGACACCTGATTGGGTGGAGGATTTTTTTTTTGGACCAATCTTTGATAAGAAGTTTTAAGTCCTTCATCTTTTTCCCAAATCTCACAATAGGATTAGGACAAGAGTCATCGTGATGATTCCAGAAATCAATGACAATGTCTTGGAGAATTTCCTAAATTCCACTGAGCAGAATTGTAGAACTTAAACGGGGTAGGACCAAAATCCGTAGTCGAAGGAGACAGGAGAATTGGACGGTGATCAGAGATATGACATTCAATAACCTGAGCATGATAATTATGAAGTAAGGAAGTAGTGTTTTCTGTGATAAGAAAACGGTCTAACTTACTTAGTTTGTTACCACGGTTATTAATTCTTGTGAACAAATGACCTCCGAGAGGGAAGTCCCAAAGATGACCATCAAGGATGAATTGATTGAATATTCAAAAGCATCACATCCTATTTACAGTAGGTAATAGAGACAATGTTGACATATATTTTTTTACCATTTGTGGAAAGCAAAATTGAATGGAATCTCTTGTAAATGTTGTTGCCTTATGTGTTTTCCAGCACTGAGTGTCATTGCTTTTAAAATACAAAAACATCACTAGTTATTTGCAGTAGGTGATAGAAACAATGTTGGCACATACTTTTCTAGCATTTGTGGAAAGCAAAAGTGACTGAATCTCTTGTCATTCCATGCCAGAGATTGGTCATTTCTGCCACATATTTTTTTGCCAATTGTAGATAGCAAAAGCCATTTGAATCTTTTTATCATTCTATGGTAGTTTACATGTAGGCATAGTGAATTTGGTCTTTTTTCAAGTGTACATGAAAGGAAACATTGGAAGAGAGATAGGTAATCAGTTGAGAGGGGTGATGATAACATCAAATAGTTAATACTTTTTAGTATCAAATTCCCTACTAAAATGCTTGTAATTATTATCTAAATGCCTGAGAATGATACTTAATCACTTTATATTTCGTTTACAAGAAGAATACGAGCAGTGGAGCAAGAGACGCAGAAATTAAACATGGAAATGAGCAAATGAAGAAACTCAAGGCAAGTTACGGCATAACCACCCCGCAAGAGTTACGCCGTAACCACATTAAAGACGAAATGAGTCAGCATCACTGGTTACGGCGTAACCACTTCATCACCCTTATGATGTAACATGCACATTGAAGATGGATTACATATCCTAGTCAGCATTACGACGTAACCATGGCGATACGGTTACGCCGTAACATATTTTAAGCATATATTCGAGATGCCCTCGTCAGCATGGTTACGCCGTAACACACGTCAATGGTTACGGCGTAATCAACTCGAAGTCTATAAATAGAGCCCTCATTTCTGCATTTGAGATATCCATTCCTAGTGTGGTGAGCCGACAGCAAGAAGAAGGGGGAAAAGGGACGAATAGTCCTGGTATGGGGCAACCCTTCGGGGTTTGCCATGGTATTCGACCGAAGGATGACGAGCATTAGTATAGCACATCTGTAATCATACTTCAACTCTGTATTATTGGATCTATCAATCTAATTGGTTGATGTTATCATTCTATATGTTGTATTTATTGTTCATTAGCATTTAATTAATTAATTATCTTTTCGATTATTAATTTATGATCTTTTTGTCTTGCTGCATCTTTATTAATTTATATAGTATGCTTTGAAATCCTTGAACTCCCTGCTAGGTCTTGATATGAGGTTGAGTGTGCATTAGGTATTAAGTGATCTTCTTAACCCTAACGTGCACGATTGATTATAGGATGACCAACACTTGTAGTTTTTCGACCTTTACCCATGAGTCGAGCCCTTAGCATTAAATTCCTAGTTAGGAGTGCGAGGTAATAGGAGACCACCTGTTAGATTAAAGTGTATCTCAAAGATTAAAAGGAAACCTTAATGACTGTAAACTGAGAATGGGAATAGGTTAATTCTCCTTGCGAGTTCATTTCACTCAATACACATAGGTTAGGTTACAACTGCAAAACTAGATCTGACGAATTTGGACCTCTTCTAAGGTTGTAATGAGACATTGCACATAAGATCATTGAATGCGGTTATCCCTTCTAGTTGTCTGCCACTATGCCGATTCCCTTTTCGACAGTAAGGCTTACCACCAAATAATCCTAAAATAATCTCAAAACTCCACAATGCTTTCTTTACTGCTAAGTAGAAAATAAATTTGATTAAACAATTAGAGACACAAACCGTTCTTTGGGTCGACACCCATACTTATCAATCACTACACTATACACGATAGGGTACACTGCTCTTTAGTGCGTAGGAATAGTCGAGGTAGTTAGGGTTTTATAAATATAAAACCTGACGTAGTTTCTTTTAAAGGAAATCACGCATCAGGTGATGAAGGAGATTGAATACATGTGATCTAATTAAACAAACAGAGAGAATGTGCGATGAAGAGTTAGATTAAAAAATTAGTTATTAGATTAAAATAATACTTAGTGTAGCAATTGTGTGAGGATATCTAATGCCTTTTAGTATATAGTTATAAATTATAAATTATTACTGGAATCTCTTGTAAATGTTGTTGCCTAGTGTGTTTTCCAGCACTGAATGTTATTGGTTCTAAAATATAAAAGCATCACATGTTGTTTGAAGTAGGTAATAGAGACAATGATGACAAATATTTTTTTACCATTTGTGGAAAGCTAAAGTGATTGGGATCTCTTGTCATTCCATGGCAGAGATTGGTCATTTATGGCACACATTTTTTTGTTAATTGTGGAAAGCAGAGTCCATTGGAATCTCTTGTCATTCTATGGCAGTTTGCATGTGGGCTTAGTGAGTTTGGTCTTTTTTTCAAGTGTGTACCTTTGTTTATTTAAGGAGTACCAAAGGGTTAGTCATTTGTATAGTTGATGTATGCATTTCTAGTTGATAAAAGGGTGGCAAAATGGCATGGTTACCAAGGTGTGAAGAGCTGCGGGAGTCTACTAATTCATCGAATTGGGTGGACATGTTGGTTTTATATTTCTAAAGGTCTTTCGCTGAGGATTATAAATTTGCAAGAAAAATTAACAGGCTGCGTGGGGAGATGATTCTTGCCTGTGAAGAAAGGCTGTATTTTATTCAAGAGCTTGAGACTGTGTCGGCGGTGATTGCACCGAAAAAGATGGCTGAGTTTTTGAATGAGACTCAAGTGAAAGATGATGAGAAGCTGCAACAGCTGCATAACCTGGAGAGGGAGACGGAGGTGAGAGGTGTTGTGAAGGGGCTTTTTATTTGGAAGCTTCTACGAAATGTGCCTTTTTAAAACTTGTGGTGGGATGTGTTGTGCCCAGCTTGTAATGTGGCTAATCTATGTTGAAGAAATTTGTAGTGGCATGTATGTGCCTAGCTTTGGTTCGTGTGTAGTGTCATTGTAATGTGTTTGTTCAGAAGCTTCTTAGGAGGGTCGTTGTAAGGTTAATTTATGTATGTGTTGGCACTCTATATAATATAGTGTTTAGTGAATGTTTCTGCTTATGATAACTGACTTATGTTCATATGCGTTTGACGAACCAATTATTATTGGGCCGAAAACCAAGTAAACCGGGTAATCACAACCCGCTAGACAAACCGACGGTTATAAGCGGTTATATAACTGAAAAAACAGTTATATAAGTGTAAATCAGTTATTTTACCAAGGGTTGCAACTTTTACTCGCACCCTTTCAGTTTGTATAAATAGGAAACAAAGATTGTAAACAAACATCAGATTGATTATAGATTCAGATTTATAAAAATGATTGCATTTGGTATATTTTGATTACGATTTAGATTTTTCGATCCAACATTTGGCATCAGAGCTTTTGGTTGATTAAACCAAATCATCATATAACATTTTATAAAATCTCATTGTGTTCGTTTCGAATCAAAGAAAACAACCGCATAAATTTTTTCGGATAAAAAAAATAGTTTGCAAAATCAAAACCAAACATAATCAAAATCATTTCGTGTTTGTCAAACGATTACAAGACGAATCCAACAATCGCCACCGAGTGATTAATCACTGGCAACAAAGGGATTCATCTGCTCGCAAACTCTTGTCAAGAACTAGTATAAACCGAAAAAAACATAACCCAGAAATTCAATCAAGGGTTTAGGCAAATGTTAATCTATTTTTCCACAAGATTTCAAAACGAAAAAACCACAACAGGATAACGCGAAGTCATCACAAAAAAGGGACAGAAAAATCAAAATCATCAAAAGAGGAACAAACACACCTTTGAAGATTCAATATCCGAAACCTTCAAAAGAATCATCACCGATTCTGGTTATCCAAATAAAACCCCAAACTCGCGGCAGTTTTATCAGATCCCCAATTTTAGCGAAACCCTAGTTTCGCACATGGGCAATTCGAATGCAAATTATTCTAGAAGCGAATGGCTTATGGGAAATGATAGAACCCAACGAAAAAACCCAAGCAGATAACAGAAAAGATAAAACTGCTATCGCATTCCTTTACCAAGCGTTATCAGAAGAACAATTGCTTCAAATCACAAAACACAAAACCGCGAAAGCTATATGGGATGCCTTAAAAACTAGACACATAGGAGAAGAAAGAGTTCAACAAGCAAGATTGCAAACACTCAAATCCGACTTTGAGATGTTACACATGAAGGAAGACGAGGCAATCGACACCTTCACCGCAAAACTAACAACTCTAGTAAACAAAGCCGCTAGTCTAGGGCACACAATTGAAGATTCCGTCGTCGTACGAAAATTATTAAATGCCGTACCCGACAAATTCCTTCAGATTGTTGCATCCATTGAACAATACTCAGATTTAGACGAAATGTCAGTAGAAGAAGCAATCGGAAGATTGAAAACCTTCGAAGAAAGAATAAAGGTTAAGAAAGGAAAAGCATTCGAAGATCAAGATAAACTATTGTTTGCAAAACACAACGATAACGGTCGAAGACATCACTATGATGATCAAGGAGGAGGAAGATACATTCCACCACATAGCCGAAATCGTGACGATAATAGACAACATGGAAAAGAAGAAAGTTTCTCACAAGATTACAATGAAGAAATGAGAAAGCCTAGAGATTTCAGCAAAGTAAAATGTTATAATTGCAATGAATATGGACATTATGCCTCACATTGCCGTAAAAGAGATCAAAGACAACAAAGACGAGAAGCATCGAACCTTGTGGAAGAAGATCTAGAACCAACATTGTTAATGGCATCCACAAGCTTCAACAAGACACAAAGGAAATCTAGCAAGGATACACCAACATATGAAAGTATTCGTTTTTCAAAAGACTATGATGATAAAGACTCAAAGTTTGGAGAAAGTATACTAGAGGAAGATGAAGGAGGACATGATCAAGATTATAATAAACTAAGTGAGGAAGATCAACAAGTCGAAGAAAATAACGGAAGAAAACCTAGAGTCAAGACACACTTTTGGAGCACTATTATTTCAAAAGTGGTTCAAAGGATTAAACGAAAATGAAGACATTGAAGACACAGCGATTGTGATTACGGGGGAGAATATTAGGCCGAAAACCAAGTAAACCGGGTAATCACAACCCGCTAGACAAACCGACGGTTACAAGCGGTTATATAACTGAAAAAATAGTTATATAACTGTAAATCAGTTATTTTACCAAGGGTTGCAACTTTTACTCGCACCATTTCCGTTTGTATAAATAGGAAACAAAGATTGTAAACAAACATCAGATTGATTATAGATTCAGATTTATCAAAATGATTGTATTTGGTATATTTTGATTACGATTTAGATTTTTCGATCCAACAATTATGGGCAAAAGTATTTAGGTAAAACACTTTGGCAATAGACTAGACATTTTTTATTGGCATTAAAATAGGTAGGTTAATGGTCCACAAAGTAGGTGATAATGCAACCACTATAAATATTGCCAATAAGGTTTTAAGTTAGTGCAACACATTATTAGCTGATAAACATACGAGGATTGCATAAACGATTATGTTTTTCCACTATAGGTAGGAAAACCTGCAGATGAAGTGAAACCATATGTTCCTCTCTGATATGATTATCTCTATTGTAGACGCACAGTTTTGTGAAGCGTGGGATGTGTTGAAAAATCACCACTAATGGTGTACACTTGGAGGGTGTTTGGGATTGCTTATGTTTTCTTGTATATGTGCTTATTTTTTTTAAGAAGACACATAGAATTGGAAATAGTCTTCCTAGGATATATGTGTATGATGCTCTACCTTTTTACAGCTCAAAAGGCAAGCATTAGATAACATAGATGAATACATGTTTTCTAATGCACCGCCTCTCTTATGGAGGCATGCAGGAGAGGTCCGATTGATTATACGTTACTCCAGTGCCAATGTAAGCTATATTCATCCATCATTTTACTCTTTAAATAGCGGTAAATGTTGTACGTGTTGGGATTATAAAAGAGAGAATTAAAGTAAACTCGAGGAATATCGAGAGAGGAGTTGAAAATGATGAAATGAAAAAAAAAATCAAATCTCATTAGACATTAAAGATCAAAAAGACACTACAACATCTCTTAACACTGATACTGCAACATCATTCAACATCATTCATATAAAGGCCCTACTTCTGGTAATTATTATTTTTAACTTTTATTTACTACCAACACGTACACCATGTCATAGTTAACTAAACTTTTGGTAAAACTTGATACAACTAATACGCGTGCTCTTTATTTTTTTGGTTATTTTTCATTTTCGCTTAGTTTTTAGTTGTAAAGTTTATAACTTTATGCTTAATATAGTGTGGATTTGGTGTCTGATACTACACAAACCCTTGAAACATGCCATTTGATCGAGCATGGTATTGACAGTTATTTAAAGCACTTTTTTATTATTTATTTTTTTGTTTTAACACATTTGTTCTGTAATGAATCTTACGGCTGAGGTGGGATAATATGTTTATAGCACACTGCATAAACTTATGAGTTGATTCCTACAATGGAAATTGAAAAATAAATAGCTAATGAAAGAAGACACAACTAAACTGGTAAAAAAAGGAGGAGACGGGGTAGCAATAGTGTGAAGTAAAATAATGCAAGAATATTGTGTCATTCATTCGGTATTGGCATGTGATTTTTTTAATAGTGTATTTTGTAATAATGGTGTTGTTGGATGAATATCTTAATTTGCCTATTTAAAAGAGGCTATGACACTGGCTATTTGTATATCTCATCTTTGAATTCACACTAAAAGGAACATAAGTAATGGCAGGGCTACCTAGGTGTGATGAGTTACAGCGGACTGCTAATTCATCGAAATGGGAACCTATGATGATTCTCTATTGCCGTAGGGCGATAGCTGAGGATTATAGTCTGGCAAGATAAATTAACAAGATTTGCGAGCAGTTGGTTGCTGTTATTGAGGAAAGGGGTCATTTTATTCAAGAGTTGGATGTTTTGGTAGGGAGGCGAGTGCCGTGAGAAGATGGCCAAGTTTATGAAGGAGGCTCAAGCGAAAGATAATCAACAGATGCTACAGTTGCAGATCTTGGGGCTGGAGATAGAACTGAGGGGCCGAGAAAAGGACCTTTTCATCTAAAAGCTGAAGGGTTTCATGGATTTTTAAGGCCAATGGTGGAATGTCTTCTGTTTATCTTGTTTAGGCTGTGTCGAATAAAGATGGTATGCCCTGTGCATATTTAGCTTGGGTCCATTTTCTAGTTCTGTGTCTGCGTGTGTGTTTTTAACTTTTATTATATGGTTGTTGTAAGGTCTGGTTGGTCTATGTCCTGGTGGTCTGTATAATATTCTTGTAAGATATTTGGTTGCATAAATGCTTATGTTTATGTTTATGTTTATTGATATGAGTTTACGTGTGGATGGTTGACTACAAACGGGTATAGATAACTTGTTAGAGCATTTCGATAATTATCAAGTGACAATAGATAATTCGTTAGAGTATTTTGACCATTATCGATTTATAAAGCCAAATTTATTTTGAAATGCTATAGCAAGTTATGAAAATGCATGATGTCGTTGTTGTATATTGTATATTATTTTGGGTGTGTTTTATTGCAGATTAAATGTAAATGTTGTTGTGGATAAATGAATTTGCTAGTTTTAGAGTCTGAATATTAATTTTGTGTATTGGTTGTTGTAAGTATGTGTTGTAATATGTAGCCAAAAAGTGTTTGCTGGGTATGTTATCAGTCTTTGATTTGTGGGTAGCTGAATTCGTTTGTGTTACGGGTTTAGGTCTGTTATTTTTTAGACACAACAAAGTACGTTAACTAAATATATTTTTTTTATTTGGAAACTATTAAAAATAGCGTGTTAAACGAAAATGATAATTGTAATTACACAAATATATTAGTTCGTGACTTAGCACGTCAACCACAAAAGTTGTTGCTTGTAGTGTACAAGAAAGTAGCACATATATGTTTACAGTGTACAAAAGAGAGATTGTTTCTGGTGTTCTCTCGAACGGCCTATGGGGCTTACTTTTATTCCTACTTAGCTACATTACTGTTTACATGTTACAAAACGGAAATGTCACTTGGTTTCATATAGTTCTACACTCTTGAGTTGCTCATTTTTCCTACTAAGACTGAGTTATGTTATTGTTAACGTAGACTGAAGCTGTTCCATCAGTCCATTTTTTTCTTCTTCTAATCCTACTGTTCATCTGGGAATAGAGCTCTTTTGAATGATTTGTTATCCGGCTCGTTTGCCCTTTCTAGCTCTTTGGGTGGTTGCTTGTTGCCGGATTCAAAACCTGGCAGACTCGGTGTTCCTGTGGATTGTAGACAGATAATTTGTAAGGTCGTACACATGGCGTGGTTTATTTCAGAGTTCAGTATGAAGTTCACATTTGGTACCTGTTATTTCTGAGCTTGTTTTCAATTTTCCCTTTATTTAAAGACTTGTTTCAGTTGTTATTGGTGTTACCATTCTTGGGCTGATGTGTTTGTTAATTGTTTTTCATTATAAAATAGTTTGATGTTAAAATAGGTTTTGATTTTAGGCTTTTAGCCTTTAGGTTGTTACTTGTTACTTATGAATCATATGAGGGAAAACTATATAAGATATCATAACTCATAAGAATAAGTTAATAACAGAGTGTTTGTTTTGAACATTAGTTAAATGCACAAATGATGAATGCACCAGTTTTATTGTTTATCTAATATAATGTTTGCTAACTTTTGTGTAGAAACATGGAGAAGTACTTTAAAAGAAAAACACCATGTACATCAACATCGGATGATGTTACTAAACAAGCTACAAAGGAAAAGCCAAAGCAACCTATTGAATAATCTTCCTTGGGATCCCGTTGATAGACCAAGAATTTCACAATACAACGTTAATACCGTTGAAAGGATGGAACTTGAGAGTCAACTAAACTTGTACTATGCCAATGTTATAAAAGATGAGTTTTGTCGACTTGAATGGTATCACGGACCTTGCTATAATGATGGTGAAGAAAAGGAAACACATTTCTTATCCTTTGGTGTATCGATTATTAAAGTTAGCTTTGGTTTTGCCCGTTGCAACCGCAAGTGTTGAAAGATGTTTTTCTGCAATGAAGATTATAAAATCAGATTTGCGGAATCAAATTGGTCAAGGATTTTTAAACTCTTGTGTTATATGCGGCGTAGAAAGGGAAGAACTTGCAAATGTAAACAATGAAGATGTGATAAAGCGGTTCCAAAATATGACGGATCGTAAAGGGCATCTTTAAAATGTTTCTTTGCTCAATGTAAGCATTTTTTGTTGTTATTTTTCTATCAAACAAGTTGCACACATTTCCCTTTGAATATATAATGTTATTTGCACATTTAAACATGTTTTGGGTAGGTTTTTGCAACGTTAAAAGCTGTTGAATTGCTGCTAAAATGCTGCTGAATTGCTGCTAAAAAGCTATTGAATTACTGTTTAAATGTTGCTGAAATTATGCTGAATTTTGCAGCTTATTTTGCTGCTGAAAAGCTCTAAAAAGCTGCTGAAAAGCTCTAAAAGGCTGCTGAAAAGATGCTGTTTTTGGAGCTGTAATAAGGGTGTTTGGATGCTGAATTTAGGCTGTTTGGATGCTAAATTTAAGGCTGTTTGGATGCTGAATTTTAGGTTGTTTGGATGGTGATGATAGACGACTATTTTTTGTTGCCATAAGAATGATGTTTTCACGCTACATAAGGTGTGTTTTATCGTTATTTTAGCAATATATAAGATCTTTTTTGCAATAATTTTTTGCCCCCTATATATCAATTTCCTGGCTCTGCCACTGGCTGCCTGTAGCAGGGTTAGGGAGAGGATATCATGCTTTGTTGATTATATTTACCAAATAGGACTTTATTTTGTTTCTGTACCTGTGATCGGCTGAGAAGGTGTTGTAGGCATCTGTGTCTCCTTACTTCTTTTGAGAGCAATCCAGTTGGTCCTGCCTTGGATGATATCATCTCATTTCCTCCTGTTTTAAATGAGGATAAATATGTTAGAGTTTTTACGCAAGTCGCATGTTTCATGGAAAAATAAACAAGAATTTTTGTTTGAAATATTTTATTCGGTGTGCGTTGCTTGTTCCTGTCGAGGAGCAAAATAGTTAAAACCATTATTGATTCCTCTCACATTTGCTACAGTACATAATTTTTTTGTTGAAAATATTTTTTTTATCCCGATGTGAAAAGCCAAATAGGAGGATAGTGTTTCTCACCTGCTAGTTCTTTTGATTCGTTTTGTGCTGAGGGTCCTTCAGTAATCTACAGAGGTTTGTCGAGTATATTGTCAAAGAAGAAGCCCACTCTTCCTTTTTTGCATGATGGATTATAGTGGAACTGGAAGAGATGCTTTTTCCCTTTGAGATTTAGTATTTTTGTTGGAAATTCTCGGAGACCTAGTGTGTTGTATATTTTTACTAATTGAGTGTAGTCTTTTCCTGTAAGGACGTCTCCATTTGGAGTAAAGAAAGTAAACAAAACTATAGATGAGCCACTCGTTACGGATGCCTTGAAGTTGTACCTGCATATTTTGAAGACTATTTAATAACATACACGAAGAGGGAAAGAGAGGTAGTTTTAATGAGAGAGTGGTTGGATGAACACTTTAGAGAGAGAAAGTAAACATGAGAGAAAAATGTATTAAGTGTGTGAAACAAATGAACAACCAACACCCTCTCCAAGGCATAAAGAGGGTATTTATACAACCCATATGGCCGGCCATAGTTAGCTTGTGGGCTTTTCATGGGCCTTTTGGCTCTATTAGATTACTAAACATTACATTTGACTAACTACGGGCTTTGACTAACTATTATTAGAAGTGACTGATACTTTTCGTGTTTCTAACAATCTCCCCTAAGGGAGGTCACTCCAATTTACAAAGATTTAAACCTATCATACTATGCTTTAACTTTAGTCTTGAGCTCGTAGTCTTTATCTTTAATTATTAACTTGTGAATTGATGTAGTTATCATTGACTTTAGGCTTGAGCTTGTTCCTTTAGATTGACTTGAATGTGAAAATGTGATCTTGAACACCTTGAGATCATCAACCAAGTATAATCTCGTTTCGCCATCTTGTAAACTTTGCCATCTTGTAAACTTGTGACTTTTGGACCGACATGCTCATACATTTCTTGATTTGTCAACTTGAAAAGCTTTAATATTGCATCTTTCTTGAAGTTCTTTAACTTTAACACTTTGTTGCTTCAAGTAGGACGTACGGTATTAGAGTAGTGGAAGTCTTGAAACATGTACTTGAGCTTTCATGATGTCTTTATATTTGTCGGTCGGGTATGAGCATGTGGCTATGAATCATGACTCGTTAGGGATCAGCTGCACCAATCGTCGGGAGTACCTGCAGGTTTAGGTTAGTGATAATCAACAAATATGGACGAGAGTGTCTTTGTCACTTCGTCGAATACGGTTACAATAACCACGGTTCCCCGTTGATCAGTATAAATACTGCCTGAGATCAGGTAGAATTCCGAAAAATCTCCTTGACAGGGTTTCGCAGCTGCACTAGCCGTTCTCATTACTAGAGCGTCTCAAAGACAACACGGTATGAGTGAACCAGCAAGACGAAGTCTCACCGATTGAATAGAAAAATTGATTTGAAAATCAATCAACGTGTCACTTGCTAAAGGGTTTTTGTGACACATCGAGAGTGTTAATCATTTCAAAAATTCATCATCAACCGTTAATCCATTTCCTGGAACAAGTTTGATTCATATAGAATCGCAGCATCATTTCTTTCCAGTTGTCACAAGTTTGATTTGTATAGAATCGCACAAGTCACCTGCCATGAGCTTATTTGATGTTGGCTCAAGCAAGATTTCCATCTTCACTTTGAATACTTAGGTATCACTCGGATGTTCTGGAAAAATCACAAGGATAATGTGTAGGACTCTTAATATATATCTTGTTATTCACATTGTGTGACTTAGCAAGCATAATTTTGACAAGTGTCCTAATGAGATTTATGGATGATCTCTTGGCTCTAGACTCAATAGTGCACATTTAGTTTTAGTGATCGGAGGCTGGAGCGGACTACCACCTTTTCAATATCAACTGACTCAGAGTGAGAAAGTCGATAGAAATGCGTGTAATCTCTGTGAGAAATGAAACAAGAGTCTGTTGAGAGACCTTGAGTGGCTAGGGAGGGTTGTGCATAGCGTCACTGGGTCCATGACTATCTTCAATGTTAGACAACAACTAAGTGTTTCTGACAGTTTATGTATTGACCCGGTTTCTGCCTAAGTGTATGGAGGGCTTCTTTCTTTTCACCCTTTATCCTTATAATTCTTTTTCAATTCTTCAACCCCTTGAGCGCTTACCGAGACTTCATAACTAGTACCTTGTTGGGTTTGTTCCAGTACTAGCTCCATCTTAGTCGGCACTTTTCCCTTATTCTTACATTCTCCTTTTTTCATACCTAAGGACTACTACACTATCTAGTAAAATATCCCTAGGTAGATCCCTCCGGTTCTGGCTGGATCATGGGCATGGATACCTAAACTTAACCACCTTATAACTCTAATTTAGTAAATTAAATGGTCGGTCTTTGGTACTACCATATTTCAGCCAACATGTAACCATTTGCCCCCCCCCTTCATATGTGCATTGATTAATCGAAAGAGTTTAGCACATATATGGGATAGCATACACTAGAGATCTTAGAATTCACATCTTTAGCCATATATTTTAATCACATTTTCTGCCCTTATCAAAAATATTAAATCTCTTAATATTTTGGATATTAATTGATTCAAATATAATTGCTTTCGGGGAAAAAATGTCCAATTATTAACAAGCTGTATTAGGAACATTTTTAATGTTTCCCCTTAAATTATGAGGGTATTATATGGTGTTTTAGTATGTTAATTTGAAATTTTTTGAATTTACTAAGAAATTCTTGAAAATTCATAATCAAACACTATATATGCCTAATATTTAAGTCTACACTACACATTTATATATTCACAAGATTAATATGTACGAGGTTTGACCTGAATGATGAGAACATCATATGATAGAATCATATGGTTCTATGTAGCAGCCGTAGGTCTTCCCCGTAGTCTCTCTTAATAAGTTGTCTTAGCTTGCCCCTGAACTAGCAATCCTTTCTTGAGTAGATTCAAAGCAGATGTGCAAGCCGCATCAAGCAGTCTTGATGTATAAAGCCCAAATATCCGAAGTACACAACTAATTCAAAACCGTAACACAAAAGTCAATTAAGTCCCGGATGTCCATATTTCTCCTTACACGATAGTGATGATATAAATTGAAACACCAAAGTCAACTAAGTCCCGGATGTCACAATTATTCCCTCTAAGTAGTCGAAATGATAACACCTAAGTCAACTAAGTCCCAAATGTACTCATTTCTTTCTGCAGAATGCTGACTATCTTAAGGAATCATCATACTTATCAAACCTATGTGTACATATTTTGTCAACTAATTCTACTCTCTTTAAAAAATAAGCTTAGTGATTAACCATTTGAGGAAGCATTTATTAAATCAGTAACCAATCTTCTCACGCTTAGAATAAATCTTCTTACAACACTTCCCCCTAGTATTTTAAATGATGCATACTAACCATAACAAGATATCTCTTCCCCCATGTGGATGAAATAGTGCACCCGAAAGTAATAAGTTAAAACACTAATTTTCTCTGCGGTTATGACATTCGTCTTCTCGAAATGGCCTAAAATCAAAGAAGGCAATGGACACTATCACGTGTACTTGTTGTATGTTCTAGTGTGTCTACTCCTTCCCCCCTTGCTAGTTTCGATACCTCAGAATCAGCAAAACCTTGTACGCACATATACTTGAGACCGTGTTCGAAGAATTAATAAGCTTAAATCTATTCCGTGAGAATCAACTTCAAGGCATTTAAAACTATGAAAGTATTTCCAAGCATTCCTAAGTATTTTACAAACTATGAAGTGTTAGCAATATTGATCTTCTGTAGTTTAAAGCCTGAATTCACTAAGTCTCAAAGTGCAAGTAAGTCCCTAAAATTTTAAACAAATGACATCTAAAGCACTTGTAGTTAATATAAATTAACTCCCCTTGAAATTGTTATCCGTCATTATCAAAAACTTTATCCGTTTATTCCGTGACTTATTTTGAAAGACCGTTTTAAAAGATTATTTGTTGACACATTCTCCCCCTCAAATAATGACCCGTTTTCTATGTAAAGAGTTGTTGTCAATGTTTGAGTGGTCGAATTGTCTTTAAAAATCTTTTTGTGAGTACAAAAAACATTGATTCATTATGAAGACAACTTTTTACCAAAAAAATAAGATTTCTCTTATTTTGACACATAAGCGCACTGCCACGTACACTTATTGTATATAGGAAGCACGGGTTGTGTTGCAAAGTAAACACAAGCCTTTGCATGGTCATAACGTAGACCATGCCCGAGAATAAGTTCTCGTTATGAGGTCAAGTTTTCTTTTTGAAATGCTTGCCTTTAAGATGATGACCGGGTTGCTATCTGAAATGATAGCAATCCATATTGGCATGTTTTGAAAACTTTTGAACTTCTGCTCGAACTTCATTTACAGCCTCGTATCATTATTAAATGACATTTCTAAGACCGTGAATGTTATCGATTTTCAGAAAACATGCCATTATTACCTCTTTTTATATTTTTATCATTTTTTAATTTTTTCTTTGGTTTTGAAGATTTTATATTTTTGTATTTTTTTATGAAGGTTTTTTGAAAAGGAAAAATCTTTTTGGTTTTTCTGGTTTTTAATATATATATACATATTATATACAGGATATTTGAATAGGTACCACCACTATTCTTCAGCTTCATCTACCAATTGTTTCAAGGTCTTACGCGTAAAACTTCGCATTCCCAGTTTATTGATAAGAAATTCAATTCTTTCTTTGCCAAGGGCTTTAGTGAAGATGTCCGCTAGCTGAAACTCGGTATTGACAAAGTAAAGCTCTACTACTCCATTTTCAACTTGCTCTTTTATGAACTTGAATCTGATGTCAATATGTTTTGATCAAGAATGTTGAACATTGTTGCAGCATAAAGCAATAGCGCTTTTGTTATCACAATACATTGTAATTTTATTGAATCCAAGGCCATAGTCGGTAAGTTGTGATCTCATCCAAAGGAATTTAGCACAACAGCCAGACAAGGAAATATATTCAGCTTCCGTACTGGATATTGCAGCATTTTTCTGCCTTTTTTATGACCAGCTAACAAGTCTGTCTCCCAATAACTGCATACTTCCAGATGTACTTCGTCTAGTATTTTGGTAACCCGCATGATCAGCGTCTGCATAAGTTGTTAGAGCAATAGAAGAATCATTTGGATACCAGAGTCCCCTATTAACGGTTTCTCTTAGGTATTTAAAGATTTTTTTTACATCATATAAGTGCTTTTCGGTAGGCTGCCTGATACCGTGCACACATGCATACAGAAAATGTAAGGTCTGGTCTTCTGGCTGTGAGATACATAAGGGTGCCCACCATTCCACGATAGTGTGTAGGGTCAACGACTTTCCCTTGTGTATCTCATCCAGTTTGGATTTCTCCACCATGGGAGTATCCATGGGGTCACTAGATTCCATACCATATTTTTTCAAAGATTCTAGAGCATATTTAGACTGGTTTATAAAGATGCCTCTAGAACTTTATAAAATCTGTAGTCCTAGAAAAAATAATATTTTGCCCATCATTGACATCTTAAACTTTGAACACATTATTTTTGAAAATTAGTCACATAGTTCAGGTGTAGTAGACGCAAAGATTATATCATCAACATAGATTTGTATCAGGTGAATATCTTTGCCTTGTCTTCTGATGAACATTGTGGGATCCACGGTTCCTTTAGAGAATATCTAAGAGAGTAGAAACTTTCGACAATAAATCGTACCACACGCGAGGAGCTTGTTTCAACCCGTAGAGAGCCTTCTTAAGCTTGTACACATGATTCGGATTGTCTTGATCCACAAAACCATCCGGTTGGCTGACATAAACTTCTTCGCGCAGAATGCCATTCAAAAATGTCGTCTTAACATCCATTTGGTAGACGATCATATTCATGTGAGCAGCAAATGCGAGGAAAATTCAAATAGCATCAAGTATAGCCACTGGAGAAAAAGATTCCTCAAAATCAATTCCCTCTTCTTGACGGTAACCACGAGCAACCAATCGAGCCTTATTTTTCAGAATTCCTCCTAATTTATCAAGTTTCACCTTGTAGATCCATTTTAAAGTAATAACCATCACTTTATCTGGACGAGGAACGGACGAGGAACGAGTTCCCCCTACTTCAAGCGTTCAAATTCAATTAGCTTCCTCTTGCATTGCTTCAATCCAACATGATTAATAATGCGTCTTTAATAAGTCCCTTTGGTTCAACTGGATGTGAGGAAGAGCTTGTAGTAACAAAATAAGGCATGTTTCTAGATTGGACAGTCTTGTGAAAAGGTCTTTCGAGTTCACCGATGATGATTGTCTAAAGGATTAATTCCTTGACCATTTGCTAACTTGTTCTAGTTAGGAGCACTCAGTGTGCACATATTGTGAAATAACATCCGAAGAAGAAGATGCTTTAGAATTGTTTTCTGGAATTGGAATGCCAAAGAATGGATCGTTATTCATGTGTGCAACATCTAAGTCGTGATTCTCTTCTTCAACATCGTTAGAAATGACAGGAGATTGAGTTTCGGGTGTTGTTTGTGAGTTACTAGGTGATGGTGCATCTTGGTCAACAGTTGTTGAGGAAGGTGAACCGGTTGATGCAGCGGGTTCTGGAGCTACTACTTCAGCAATTGGAGCAATGACTTCAGGGGCTGGGCGATCAACACTTGATGGAGGGTTGAGTAATTCATCAAACAGTGGTTGAAACAAAATATCCCAATCAGTTCTTGAAGGTGGTACAAACGGTGTTGAAGGAGGAGGGTTTGGCACGAGTCCTGAACTGATTGTTGCAGGAGTCATTTCATGAAGTGCGGGTTCTAAACTGCTGTGTTCAGAAGCCATCACTGTCAGCTCATCAAAATCTACATGAATTGTTTCTATGATTCGTCTGGTACGTCGGTTGTAAATTCAAAATGCTTTCTTTGTGGGTGCATAGCCAATGAAAATACCAATATCAGCTTTCGGTTGTAACTTGCCCAAGTTCTCGCTATCGTTTGTCAGATAACAAAGTGCACCAAATACATAGAAAAATGATAAGTTAGGAAGTTTGTCATGTAAAAGCTCATATGGTGTTTTGCCCTAACGAAGACGTATGATGGAACGATTTTGGGTGTAACATGCGGTAGCAACTGCTTCTGCCCATAAGAATAACGGAGCTTTTGCATAAATTAACATTGTGCGGGCAACTTCAATTAGCGTACGATTACGTCTTTCAACGACACCATTTTGCTGTAGAGAGCGAGCAACATATGTTTCATGAGAGATGTCAACCTTCTCATAATATTCACGCAAAGTCTGATTAACAAATTCAGTTCTATTATATGTTCTGATTCGTCAGACAGGTACTTTAAGCCGCACTCGGATCATCTTGAGAAACTTGATTATGAAATATGGAGCTTCATTTTTTGACCTTAAGCCCTTTACCCATGTAAATCAAGAGTAATCATCGACAATGACGTGGATGTACTTCTTTCCATTAACACTTGCGACACGCATTGGTCCACAAAGATCCATGTGCAATAGATAGAGTTTTTCTTGGTTGGTGTCTTCAGATTTAGGCAGAGATGAAGCTAAGAATTTGTATTGAGGGGGGCTCGATTTTTTTTCCAGCAATAACATGCAATTTCTTATTTTAAAAGCTGGAGTTAATTTTGAATCGTGCGGCCTATGGTAGTAAAGTAACATATACAACGAGTTTTGAAATCCGCGTTTCCTGGCGGGGCGTTTGTTAGTTGTCGATATTGTCGTTGTTGTGAACTTGTGATAGTTTTGTTTAAGTCCGTGGAGATAAAATATATGTTTGATATATTTTCCCAAACTGAAATTATAGTATTCCGTATCAAATTACGTTAGTAAACCGGGTTCAAGAAAATGGTTAGTAACCAGGCCACAATGTTATGAGTGTACACATATGCAGATCAAGCGCCAATCCCAACGTCAGGCCTAACGCCAAATCTAACGCTTGCTAATTGTAAGGTATAGTAAAATATCCTTATTTCTTTTTTCTAGTAATAACATGAGACATATTCTAACTCATCTTTGAAGAGTTAAAAATAATTCATTTATTTTATTCTTAAATTAAATAAAATCAATATATTCTCTTTTTTCATTCACGTGGGTGAGTGGGTGACAAATGCATGGACACTAGTTTTTATTTTTTTATTCACTCTTTCTCTCTCTTTCTTCAACTCTCAACGTCTGCCTCATATATACTTCATCTTCCATTTTCATAATCGATTCTTCATGTCTTTTTCTTCTTATTTTAACATACCACAAATTTATTCCAAGTTACAAGGGGGATAGTTGGCCGGTTAGGGGGGGAGCACCCTTTAGCCCTCCTACTGGCTCTGTTAGTGGATTTAGGTTTGTGGGGTTTCTTCTTGCTTTTGCCCATTGCACACACAGAACATAGATGGTCCTTTTTATACTTTAGCTTAGGGAGACCCCGAACAAGACCGTGTCTAGCTAAATGGTTGATTGCACCAAAGTTCAGATGAGATAGACGTCGATGCCATAGCCATGACTTAGTCTTTGAGGCATTTGATAAGAGACATATAGGAGAGGATGCCATTATATCTCTAAGAGACAGAGTATACAGATTGTTGCCTCGAGATCCAATCAATAGATCAACACCTTCTAGATTACGAATGAAGCAGGTGTGACGAAAAGCAACTTCAAGGTTCGAATCATAGAATTGCCCAACGGAGAATAAGTTATGTCCAAGTCCTTCTACAAAGTAAACCCTTGAGATCGTAACATTCCCAGTCTGATAATCATCATATCCCAATATCTTTACCACGTGATCATTTCTGAATTTGACTGTACCCAAAAACTTATTGACGAAATTGGTGAGCTGAGAGCGATCTTCGATCATATGCTTGGAGCAGCCGGAGTCCAAATACCAGAGAACAATTTGGACGACCTGCATTCATCAAGAGAGGAAGATGGAACATCGGAAACTATGGATCCACAAGATTTATTAGGTTCCTTTTTGTTAGCAGATATAGATTTAATAATCTTAGATTTGCTAACGGGAACATTAGTTTTAGATTTCTTAGGTTTTCTTGAGTAAACCAATGTTACTACAGGTTTAGGTGTATCACTTTCTAGAGCAGTTGGTTTCCTAAGGGGCACTTTAGCAGTTGTGGTTATCCTAGTTAAAGGGCACACATTTCCTACTATAGTGAAGGTCCGACCAGTAAGTCTCCAAGTGTATCTGATATTTGTGAACACTTTTCCTGTTGGTTTCCAAACTTTTCTCTTTGAACTTTTCTTAATAGATTTAGATTTAGTACGAGCATTCACATCATTGATAAAATCAAGAACACACAAATCATGATTATCAGAAAGCATGCAACCATTACACTTAACACATAGAAGTTCAAAATTCACATTAAGCTTTGAATGCTGCACATTTGCATTTCCTTTAGGTTCAACAAAAAATTCTTATTTTTCAAACTAGATTTAACTGTCCTAAGGTGGGCTTCTACTTTATTCTTCTGAGTACTACTTGGTGTTCGCTGAATCTTATCTTTCTTTGTATTTCTTGAAGGCAGTGATCTGCTAGCACTAGTAGACGGTTTTACTCCTGTAGAAGACAACATAGATTTGTTAGAAACTAGGTTTGATGAAGAAGCTGTTTTATGTTTGTGTTTCCTGAGAATGTGACGGGCTCAGTGAATCTAACTCTTTTGTCCTTGTTCTTTGGGGTCACAACCACTAATTTGTCACTTGAATTTTTGATGCTAGGGCAGGTTTGTCTGATTATTATAAGCAACTCCTGAATTCATTTGGTATACTTACAAGCAGAGTCTAAGGAATTATTTAGAGGATTTTGTGATTTTCTTTGTTCCACTATTTCCCTAAGAATCGCAGCTTGTTCCTGAGTGTGCCTAAGGTAGTCAGAGTGAGTTGTCCTATTGTTCAACAATCTAGGAGCTATAGGTTCCACATCAATCTTAAGCATTTTTGGAGCAATAGTGTGTTTGGTAACAACATTATCAGCTAAATCTTTTCCTTTAAGTTTCCTTAATTCATCCTTGAGAGCTGTAATGACTAAATCTTTTTCCTGAAGACTTACATTTAAATCAGAGATTTCCATAGACTTTTGGTTAACTTGATTAATTAAAGCATCACATTGTTCTTTTGATCGAATACGTGTTGGTTTGATCGAGTCATAAAGTTGCTTATAGGTCTGTTTCAAATGTTCATTCTCAGCAATAAGCTTTGACACCTTATGATCCAATTTAATATTTATTGTTTCAATCTCTTCTATGTCTTTCTTGACCTTATCCTCATTCATATTTCCAAACAAAGATTTAATTCTCTCTTTCAACTTCTTTATGACCGTGTCTTTCTCTTGGGACTGAGCTTTCAATTCATTTAATTCAAAATATTGATCAAAATTTGGAGCACTTTGATTTGAAACAGAATTGTCTCTTTGAAAAATTTCCTGATTAAGTTGAGTATCAACTTCTAAAGAGATGCAATGTTTTTCAAGAGTGGTAAAACTTCTGAACAGTTTATCGTAAGTCTCTTTTTCAATGAAATCCTTTTTGTTGAGAAGCTCAGTCTCAAGTTTGAGACACTTTTCACATTCATGCACATTCACATAAGCATTATCCACAGAAGAATTCATAATTATGTTCACTATATCTTTGTTGATGACTTGTTCCAAGAGTCGTTCATTTTCATTTAAAACTTGATTCATTTTAACTTCAAACGTTTTTTACTCTAAACGATGTTGTTCCACAGCCTGTTCCATTTGATGAAAGACATTTTGGACTTCAAAAAGTTCATCAATTAAATATTGATTGAATGTATTGAATAAGTCCTTTAGAGCTTTTACAAATGGAATTATTTCATCCCTAAAACAAGCTTTTGTATGTTCAAACCCCCCATGAGCCCTCAGTGATAGCTGTGGCCGTGGTTCTTTCTTTGACAACCACATCAAAACCAGCAAGATGGTGTTTAAGTTTCTTCAAACTCGTATTTACCATGCTGACTTTAGGAAGTTCTTTCGAAACCTCAACTTTGGTGGATCTACAAGAAGGACTAGGATCTGAAGAATTTATAGAATTATAAGACCAAAAGGCTTGTTCGACAGATAATTCAGTTTATGGAACAAATTGATTTTCAAAATCTTAAGAAAGTTGGTTGAGAACAACATAATCAACTGGTGTGGTATTAACTTTCTTTTCTAAAACCATTGGATCTTGTTGTTTTAAAAGAATTTTTGAACGACTCTCTTCAGCAAGCATTAGGGTCTCTTCAGAGTCAGAATCACAATAGCACTAATGCTCTTAATGACATTACCTAACCTATGTGTACTGAGTGGAATAGACTCGTAAGGAGAATTAACCTATTCTTAGTTTACAGTCATTAAGGTTTCCTTTTAAACTATGAGATACACTTTAATCTAACAAGTGGTCTCTTATTAGCTTGCACTCCTAACCAGGAATTTAATGCTAAAGGCTCGCCTCATGGGTAAAGGTCGAACAACTACAAGTATTGGTCATCTTGTAATTAATCGTGCACACTAGGGTTAAGAAGATCACTTAATGCCTAATGCACACTCAACCTCATATCAAGACCTAGCAGGGAGTTCAAGGATTTCAAAGCATACTACATAACTTAATAAAAATGCAACAAGACAAAAAGACCATAAATTAATAATCGAAAAGATAATTAATTAATTGAATGCTAAAGAACAATAAATACAACATATAGAATGATAACATCAACAAATTAGATTGCTAGATCCAATAATACATAGTTGAAGTATGATTACAGATGTGCTATACTAATGCTCGTTATCCTTCAGTCGAATGCCATGGCAAACCCTGAAAGGTTGCCCCATACCAGGACTATTCATCCCTTTTCCTCCTTCTTCTTCTTGTCGACTCACCACACTAGGAATGGATATCTCAAATGCAAAAATGAGGACTCTATTTATAGACTTCAAGTTGGTTACGCCATAACTATTAATGCGTGTTACCGCGTAACCATGCGGATGAGGGCATCCAGAATATAGGCTTAAAATATGTTACGGCGTAACCGTGTCGCCATGGTTACGCCGTAATGCTGACTAGGATATATAATTTATCTTCAATGTGCATGTTACGGTGTAAGAGTGATGAAGTGGTTACGCCGTAACCAGTGATGCTGACTCATTTCTTCTTTAATGTGGTTACAACGTATCTCCTGCGGGGTGGTTACGCCGTATCTTGCCTTGAGTTTCTTCATTTGCTCGTTTCCATTTCTAATTTCCACGTCTCTTGCTCCACTGCTCGTATTCTTCCTATAAACGAAATTCTAAAGTGATTAAGTATCATTCTTAGGCATCTAGACAATAATTACAAGCATTTTAGTAGGGAATTTGATACCAAAAAGTATTGACTATTTGATGTTATCAAATATCCTCCTACTTGACTTCTACTTGCCCTCAAGTAGACCTATTAGGATAATTTATAAAAAGATTTCTCCAGTTTAACTAAGAGAAATAAATTTATAATCTACTTATGCTAGAAAACATTAAAGCCAAACACCTCACGAAAAATGGATCAAAATCACTCACCTCTCATACTAGTCTAAGTGTTTCATTTTCGGGGTGAACACTCAGCTGCATTGTCATAGCATGTATTCTATCATAAGCTTGGAAAGTACACAAATCTGCACCAGTTAGAATTAGGGTCTAAACAGCTCTTAAAGGCAACAAGGGTTACACAGGTTTAAACATTTGTTTAATTCTTTCTGATACCACTGATCCAGAAAAGGCGACAAAACCACACATGCTCAGCTACATCTATGGATGAGATACATATGATTGCTCTTTGTTTAACTCGAGTAGGCTAAAGGTCCAAATTATTGCAAAGGGTAGGATACGACATGGGATTTAATTAGTGTTAAACAAAATACACAAAACAAATAGTCTAAATAATCTAAGGTTGTCATAACCAGCTACTGTCCATCCATAAGTCCAAGCATCCAAGTGCAAAAATCTAATCTTCAATAATAAGCTACTAGCTCCATTCTTCGCAATCATACAGATGGCTTATAGTTGCACCATCTTCACATTTTGAGCACACAGATGGCTTATAGTTGTATCATCTTTATATTTTTGGCACACAGATGGCTTATACTTGCACCATCATTATAATTTTGAACACTTTGTTGGTTTTATAACGCGTAACCAACAAGTATATGCTACAGAGGTTTATATCTTTTTATTATTGCCCCTGCAGCATATGATACAATACACATATCCCCCCACTTGAGATGAACAATATTGAAAGTGATAATACAAGGGGGGTCTTGATAGATCAATACGATAGGTCTTTACAAACGTGCAAAATTTCCGAACCTATTTCCCTGAATCATAGACTTAAGTAGCCAGATATTTCAACACAAATAGATTATAGACTACAGGGTTGGCTAAGGAGAAATGGTGTAACGATACATTAAGGGGTTCTGATGTGTCGTCGTGTAGGTTGTTATTTTAGTTATCAAGTTTTATTATTTATTTTATGCCGACTTTACCTAATAACAACATTTTAATGGGCAGTGTACCCGGTTAGATGTAGCTTCGTTGGTAAGTAGGGTGTCGATCACTAAGAACGAGAGTGTTAATTCCTAATTCAATCAGTATTTTAGTTGTTTATGTTAGTACTAAATTAATCTAATTTATGCAAAACCTAAGTTAAACCTAAACTAATGATAAGAGGGGTTTCATCCTGAGAGACTGTGACAGTTTGGGTTATCTAACCTAGGGGTTTGATGATAAGTAAAGCAATAAACACACACAAGAAGATATACAAACGATGGAAGAGCGATCAAGAACTAATGTACGGAAAACATATCAACCATAAATAATCCAATAAAATGCATGTTTGTTTATTTAGTGTAATGAGTGCTTATCTCGAGGCGGCATATCATTCCTAGATTTAGGCGGTACTTCTTCCTAAAACCTAGGCACGCTAATTCGGTCACAATTAAACGCATCCGCATAAAGCATCATTTTTGTTGATTACAATCTATCTTAGGATATTAATAATGGTGATCTTATTAAACCCTAGCCCATCGGGACTTTACCCACTTACTGCTTAACAACTCTTTATATACTAGTAGTCCACTATCTGAGTCTTTACCAAAGGAAGAAGAACGTTATACTAGGTCACATGGTAGAATAACTTATTCCCTAAAGCGATTGGTAAAGATAGGTCAATATTTGTGATCCTATTATTCTAGATATATAAATTGCAATACGGAGAGCTATTATGGACTCTTAGCCTACGCCCACACAACACCGAAGTTGCAGCGCATTAAATATGTAGGACTAGACCCAGCTGAATGATAGGTCACATACTTAAGCACGTAAACAAGTATAAATTGATAAACATAATTAACAATCAACGATAAATTAAGCAGTCGATATAAACAAACCAAACATTAAACCTTCATAAACATGGTTGATACCTAAAGGTATCAGCCGATAGTCATTGTAAAAATACACGGTTTCATATATGAATGATTAAAGAAAAGAAACCTTAACCGAACGCGTACTTGGTTGTGCGAAGATTACAAGAGTTTTTCTATGATCTTGAGTCTCTTTTTTGACCTTCTATGCTCCTTTATTCGTCTGCTAGTCGACTTGGTGGTTTGGGGCTTCACTTGCATACCTAAAACTGAGTTTAGGGTCTTGTATTTAGAGAGTCTGGTAATTGATTGATACGTCGTATCGGGCGATGTGGGATACGGCGTATTGAGGATTTCTTGGAGTAAGGACCACGTTCAATATCTTCCGTATGCTTCGTATATAATAAATCTTGGATACAACGTATAATAGCTTCTAGATACGGCGTATAGGTCTTCGTGGTTTCTTGTGAAGTATAGGTACGGATATGCCGTATCTTCTTAATGGATACGACGTATTGGGGTAAAACCAGTTGATCCTTCTTTGTTGACCAAAGTATTATATACGGCGTATCATTGATGTGGATATGCTGTATTCTTCAAATTCAGGCAATGGTCTTTTAGTTCGTTAAAGTCTTGGATACGTCGTCTAGGTCTAGAATAATACGGCGTATTAGCTGTCAAATTAGTAGACTTTCTCAAACTCTTCGTTAAAGCTCCAAATTGCGTGCCTTTTAGCATAACTTCACCAATTACTCCATAATTACTGTAAATAACAACTTTAAGCAATTAAATACCAATTCTTGCAATAATCATATGAAAATAGGTAAGAAACATGGGATAAATGATGCTATAAAAATGACGTTATTTGATGTCATCAGGTTCAAACAAGGATTGGCTTAACAAGGTGATCTAGGGGTATCTTGCACTAAAAATGAGTGCAACAAAGGGTTTTACATGAGAGGTCGACAAGTCAGTGTAACAAGTCGATAAATACATACATAAAGGCTATTTGGGTGGATTCCTAATACGTTGCCTTTTTGAACCGTCTATTCCAACTAATCAATTAGGTCTCTAAATGATGTACAAGCCAAGTTGTAAAGTCTACAATACTACCGACACACATATATTTTGGTGGATTTTTGTATAATAGATGAAAACGGAATTATTAGGCTTAACCTCACCAATTGAAATAATGGGTAATAGTGCGCTCGGCAAAGATTAATTCTAGTTCAGTAAGAAAAACATGTCAATTTTTTTTAAAATTGGCATACTTGTTCAAAGAAAACTAGAAAATCGAAGGTAAAAATAGGTCAAGTGATAATTCTACTCCCATCCCCGCACTTGATTTGTACAATGTCTCTATTATACAATTAAGGAAATGAAAATTCAAGAATAAGAGTAGAATTAGAACAAGAAACTCCCATGAGCATTGCTCTGTATGATGAAGAGACAACATGCTCTAAGACATGCTTCAAGTCTACTTCCTCGAGCAACATCCACCATCACATCATTAGCCTGTATAGCATCCAACTAGTCTGGTTTGGAATGCTTCCTTGCAGCTTGATTAGCATCCAAACACCACTCCATGTGCATTCACCTATAAAGCGGTAAGAAAGACTAATACCAAAAGCATAAACCAGGATAAAAGCACTATAGCACAAAATATACGAAACAATACATGAAACAAAATAAAACTAACTCACTTTCGTAAGAATCACGGTTGCATTTACCATATGCAACAAGCCTTTTAAACTACTTGGTGGCCTAAGTGAACGAGTGAAGTCTCGTGAGGGTTTCCAGGGAACATACCTACAAAGTTCATTTACCAAAATGTACACGCTTTTGTAAAAATTTCAAACATTTAAAGATTCACAGAAAGGAGTTACGGCGTAATAATTGAATGGGTTACGCCGTAATTATGTGGTTTGTAAAATTTGAAAATTTTATTAAGACTAGTTACGGCGTAACCAGAGGGGTTATTACGCTGTAACCTTATGAATTACGCCATAACTCTAAGAGTTACGTCGTAACTTGTTGGTCATCAGCAACCAATTTACCACATAAAACGTGCCGGGGAGACCTCAAATTCCATCTGTGAAATCAAGTAAGAAACATACAAAATCAACTAAAGAAAATAAAAAAATTAAAAGGATACGTCGGGTTATCTCCCGAAAAGCACTTTTCTTTTTACCCGAGTCTTTAAGTTAGACTCAAGCCTTCATCACAGGCTACTTTGACATCTCAAATCATGTCCAATCCTCATGTCATTTTGGCTTTTACACTAAGACCTCCTCTGTTAGGAATAAATCTTCACAGATTATTATTGCTCAGAATAGAACTAACAGTACTAACAGAGTTAGTACTGCTAGTATAATATTAGTACTGCTAGTGTTCGTTTGTACTCCTAGTGAAGGACTTAATACTACTGAAGGTTTTGAAGACAAAAGATATGCATGGAGTTATTTATGGTGTATATTCTATATTCAATAGAAAGATATGTATATGTTTAGAATTATAGAAGATCTTAAAAGATTTATAGTTATCTTGTCAAGGACTCCTTGGTGTATAAAAGGAGATCCTAGGTCGTGAAGTTAGATATAAGTTTTCCATCTCAGTTTTCATAGAGTTCATAGCTTCAAGGTTGTAAACACT